>CM035092.1:41615243-41835885 GCA_020205505.1 Panax japonicus | reverse complement strand
CAATACACCTCTCACCAGAGTAAAAGTTTTGAAATTGTACTGAGGAGTCATTTAGACTATTTGTCTGTCATTTTCGCAAAGGTTTTATGGAAATTCATCCGCAAACCGTCATTACTTACGGACACAAAGGGTGATCAGCCTGATATGCCCTGTACTGATCAGGTACTGTTGGTCGGAACAATTTGTTCCTCTTTTCCGCCTTGGGCGCATAAACTTTTACCTCAGTCTTATTGGATTCCGCACCAAAACAATTTGGTTCGGGAAATTCTTTCAATGAACACTTGGAGTTTTTTTATAACTTAAGTCTAGCTGAATCAAATAGCATAGACTCAAATCAATAATTCAATTCAATCGAATTATTTAGGTGTAGCCAAACCCCGTTGGCTAATTAAAAATTTTTTGAAAACAATTTCGAGAATGACGTCATGATGCCGTACTGTATTAACAGTCCGTTTGAGGATGCCGTCATTGTATGACTTTGTCATAACACATCATACAATAGTGGAACAGCGACTTCTGGTCAAGTTCACACTAAGTATTCCTGTATTTACAACTCCATCACATTTTTATCATCTCTGCATCAGGTTACATGGTACATAAGTGATAAATAAAAACAATTTTTGATATTTTAAATCATTTGCGTCTAGCCGAAATAAGTAGCATAGACTGTACTTTAAACCGTTGTAAAAATGGTTACGAGTCTATATTTTTTTTAAAAGGCACATAGTGCGTATTTAGCTTGATTTCAAAAATTTCGAAGTTTAGCATAGCTAGGAGTTTTAGGAAAACCTAATTCTCCACTAATGATCATTTGCTTAAACATTCTATCTGTTCCTATTATCCTTAACACTCCATTCACACACAACTATACCCAATTCATAAAACCACACTTATGATTTCATAACCTGGCCACAATTATATGAGTTTACAAACTTACCCTAGTCTGACCTTTGGCGTCCGTTCGCTGAGGGGCTCATAAACATTTCATATAACTATGCGTCAAGAATGTCACATAAGTATGAGTTCTAAGAAGTCGTACTTAATCCTATATTCTCTACCTATGACCTATTTATCTATATTTAACAACTAGCGTGACACAACATTTCAACTATTACCAATGCCACCAACTAAATAGTACAATTCCCCCTAACCTTAACCCCTTTTTTCATACGAATTTCATTTAATCCGTATCCAAAATCCATAACTCATTTATGAGTTTTAATTTTCATAGTACCATTTCATAGTACAACTTTCACACAGCATCTTACTGTAAACTTTTCAATCATTAGATTGATTCATTTCCCATATCATAACCTTTATCAGATCACGGGGTGATCTTATCGTATATATTACGATTTAATTCCATGCACTATGATCGTTTTGTTTTACGATCTCCTATCCTTGCACTTTCAGTCTTTTAGACTCGATCTATTCACCATTACTGTTCAACTTTATTATCAGAGTTAGGGAACTCTGTGCTTTACACTCACCGAGATTCGTCTTTGAATCTTACCGACCAACTAACTCTATGTGAGTTAGATCTTATCCTAATCACTGCGGTTATTAGTCTCAGGTATTACTACCTAAGCTTCATAACCAACAGCTCTGATACCAAATGTAATAGCCCCCGAATCAGGGCCCCGAATCGCCGCGGATTTGGTACACTAATTCTTTCACTATTTGCGGAAGATATAAACATAAGTTGTTTATACAATACATTACACACTATTACCCAAAATCGAGTAACCTTAACTTATTACACATTTCCTAAAATATCTATTACACAACAATATTGATCATATACACAATTACAAACTAACTGCACTTTATATCCCAAGCTGTACTTAGCTTTAATCGTTTCCTGTATACGACGCATTTGCTTTACCTGCAATGTTTTATCATGATATAGCAAGGGTGAGCATAAAAGTTTCCCAGCAAGTTTATATACAATAACATAACAATATATCATGATTGAAGAGTATGAATAATTGGTTGGCTATAATTCAACAATATGATTGTGAACTAGCAGGAACAAAATTTTGACCGAACAAGTATTTTACATGAACAAACATTTCTGAACCAACTGGTAATGAAGGTGATCAGCCTTTCATACCTGACTTATACATGCAAGATGTACAGAGTACAATTTTCATGGCAATCAGCAAAGATTAACCATAAGCTTGAAGAAATTACTCTTATTAGAGTTAAGTACAAGAAAACTTGCCTGAACCGTTGATTACCGCACGCAATTAATAACGCTTTACCCGAAGACCTAATATTAATAATATAGATCTCCAATAATTAGAATAATATCCTCACAGTATAATACTGTTATATACACAGAATAACCTAAACACATTACCACATAAGCCTATCAGTCTATATAACACATAAGACTTAGCATCAAGTCAAACTATTTCAGTCTGACTTGAAACCGACACAATTCTAACATCCCGACAGTCTAATCGGATTAAAATCGAGTTTAAGTTCAATTAAACTCTGACTTAATACTTAACAATATCACAGATAATTTCCTTATCAGACAAAACATTTTTTTTCTAGGCTCGTAATAATTTTCGATTAATTATTACCATTTATCAACATTTTTCAATCCTTAAAACCGTATTTAAATAAATTAAATACCACAAAATTCCTTAATCATTAATATTCATTTAATATAAAATATTAATGAAAATCATAACATAATATTATAATATATCAAAGTATTTTTAATACCTTAAAATCATAATTATATGATTTTTAAACCATTAAATCCATTATCCGATAATTGCTATTAATATTAAAATATTAATATTTTCATGTCAAAATATCAAAAGTTATATTTTATAACTTAAAATATTTTTATAACACTTAAATCATTTTTATATGATTTATAAAGCATTAATTCTATTTTTCCTTAATTTATTTAATATAGCTATTAAATAAACTAATTATCATTAATATTGATTAATTAATGAATTTCCTCACAAAATATCAAAAGTTATCAAAAATAACTTAAAATATTTTCTTTTATCATAATATTATTTTTCATGAATTAAAAACTATTTTTAAATAATTTATTTAATATTGTAATTAAATAAATAAATACCATTTTTATTCCAAAAATATTAATTATTTTCGAAATATACTCAAAATAGTTAAAAACTATTTTTCAGACTTTAAAATAATTTTTCATAATTTATTTTGTATTTTTAATAATTAAAAACCATTTTTCTCTAATTTTTTTATTAATTTCCGAAAATTTATTAAATAAACCGTCGCTAAAGGCCTATAGCGACACTTGTCTGTCGCTATTGGTGTTCTTGAGTGTTCTTGAGTGTTCTTGACAGACAACGAGTATGCTAGTTTGACCGGAATTTAAACTGTATTCTGATCGATTTCTGGGCCTTCTAAAGTGCTAATGTTGTAGTATAAATGTAATACTACAATTATGAACAAGTTTTATAACTATAACATCACTAACCAGCAAGATCCAAGCCTTCAAAAATACTGTCAGAGGCCTGCTGGGTTTTCTGGGTTACCCAGAAACTCAGACAGGTTCGAGTGGTCAGTTTGCAACTCGATTAACTACATGATCCGATAATGTTTCATATGATATTAAGGTTCAGATCTATATTCATTATGTTAAGGTACATTAATAAAGCAAAACATAAGTCTAACAACAACTTATACACCCGATCCAAGCCGGTCAAAGTACGGGTCGAGCACTGTTCTTCACGATTTCTGGGTTTTCCAGATTTCGTCAAGAACAGTCGGTCAACGGTGGTTTGACCTCGATTTCCTGCTATTTCAGTTATGATCTAAGTGATCTAAAGGTTTTAATGTGTGGTATACATACCAGACTACAACTAAACAACAACAACTTGGCCTAACTGCTAACACACAGCAAGATCAGACGCATGAACAAACTTGTCAGACGTTAATAGAATTCTGGGCTGCCCAGATTTTTAGTTTCCGTGAGTGGTCAACGAGGTTTGACCGCTTGTAACTTTTAATCTAGACGTGATCTGGTCTTGCTTCAAGTCTCAGATCCAATAGCTAACAACAAAGAACAGATATATAACATTAAACACAACTAAACATTAACAGACAAAGATCTAGAGGCCCTGACATTTGACTGTCAGGTCTCATTTTTCCCATTTTCCAGTTTTCATAAATTGCTAAATTCGAGCATCTAGATGTTATGGATCCATGATCCATCAACCCAGATCTCTAATTGACACCCTATTACACATATTTAACCAACAAATAACAACATTTAACATAAAAATCATAGATTTCGAAATTTGAAGGTTTTATACCTTTTATGCTTGATTTTGATTTCTGATACCTTGATCTGTTTCTGAATTGCTAAAATTTGATCATGGTTTTGTTTCTTACTCTATCTCACTCTAACTCCCGAAATTCTAGAGAGAGAGGGACTTGGGAGCAAATGAGAATTAAAGTGGTATTTTTCTTTCTTTTTAATCTATTTAATATACCAATTCAATACATGTGGCTGATTTTTGCTGGATTGCTGGATTTTTTTGTCAAAGGCTAATGATAGGTTATAGCTAGGGTTGGTAAACAACCCAATATTTTGCAAGATTTGCACTCGACCAATTTAAAGAATGTGAAAAAGGGTACTTTGGACATTTCCCATTTTTTCTAGGATTTTTCATGTATTGCAAACCCTTAGAGTTAGGATTTGGATATTTTAGGGTTTAGGTTTTAACCCTTAACTTTGAAAAAATTTTAATTTCTAGCATTTCCAAATTTCGGATATAAAATACGAAATTAACGATTTTAACTTATAATTAGTATTTACTAATTATATTAAAATTCCTTACTCATACTAAAACTTACTAATTAGGATTAGTATTTCCTAATTAAAATTGCTAATTACGCAATTAGGGTCAAAATGGTTATTAGGATTTATAAATCGCTAATTAGGGTTTTTAATAGAAAAATTAATTTTCTAATTTAGAAATTTAATCTCGTAATTAGATTAGGGTTTCTAATTACTCATAATATTAAAATAATTAGGATTAGGGTTTCCTAATTAGTATTGCTAATTTTAGCAATTAAATTCACAATTGAACATTAGGGTTCCATAAATTGAAAATTAGGGTTTGCTAATAAATTAACCTTTACCCTAATTAGTACTTAATTAATACCTCATAAGCATTATAATTCTCCGTTATAATCCCAGATTAGGGCTTCAATTTATCAGAATCTGAAATTAGGGTTTTCAGATCTGGTATTAGGGTTTTAAATTTGGAATTAGGGTTTTATAATCAATTGTTAAGATTAACCCTAATTAATCTTTTAATTATTTACACTTATGCCATTAAGTTCCCAATTTATGGTTTCATCCACCGAATTAGGGTTTCAGATTCTCGGAACTGAAACTAGTGTTTACAGAACCGATTTCTAAGGTTTCTTATTAATCGTTAGGGTTTTCTAACCGAACGTTGTCGTTCTTAATATATTCTTAGGGTTTGTTACAGATATAATTTATCTGGTCAACCCTTGACCCTTAACCACATTCTGAACACATCATTAACCACATTCACAGAACTTAATCACATAAACAATTAATCCTGAATAATTCACCTATTTCCTTTACAAAATTTTGAAACCCTCAAAATTCCTTCCCAATAACATTAAACGCATACACTTATTTTCTATCTAGGTCTAATATTTGACCTTAATTCAATCATTTAAGATTTTACTAAATTACCCAAATTTTCGGGTTGTCACATCTACCCAAATAAAACAATATTTGAATCATAAAACCTCCCCTTAAATAGGGTTACATCATTAAGTTCAAAAAAAAAACATCCCAGGTTATCTAACCTTTAAACGTCATTCAAATGCGGAATTAAAATTATAACATTTCATCATTTAAAATAAAATTTAGGATCATCATAATAAAAGTCTAACATCATAATCATAATCAAAATTACAAGTCTTCATCACTTGTACATTTTTCCCTTTCCTTTGCTAGTCGAAGGTTCATCAACCTTCTTCTCTTTAGCTGCAATGAGTTTATAAATATGCAAGAGTGAGAAAAACAATTGCTCACTGGATATAACAATGAATTAACATGAGAATAACAATAATAACTGCCAACGAATGCTCATCAAAACTGAATAGTACTCTAACAATGATAATCAAAAACTGGAATCCAAAATATGGAATAAACATAACTGAGGGTCATAAGACCATGAACCATATCCACAGTTACGAGTAATCTTTCAACCCCAACTTTAACAGTCATAAGACTATAAGGACTCCTCGTAATTAGGGGGATCAGCCCTTCGTACCATGTATTGTGCACAAACATTTAACGCTAAGAGTAAGTTATCCCCTAATAATAATAGGGTTATTCATCTCAGTATTTAGAGTACAAGTCCGCACCAAAGAAGGTTTGGTTTGGATAAGATATCAAGGGTAATTTGAAGTTCAATGAACATCAACTAGTGGACTAGTTGAATCAATAGTGTTTGATAATACAACAGTTGATCAATAATAACATAATATGAAACAATGAATAAGTGTAAGCGAACTGACTATACTTGATCTCATGCTTAGAAACAACTACAAAGCATAAGTATTGAATGACAATAATACCTTTCTTGGATAAAATTAAGCCAGGACTATGAATTATTGAATAAACATTAAGTAATATCAAGCTGAAAATAAAGCTTACTTATTATGAAAATGACTTGTGTCAATTAAATGAACTATAATAATTCAACATTTGAAATTAGAATTCAAGAAAGCTGCATTCATAATATCTGAATATCAATAATGAAACTTGTCTAATAATAAACAAGTTAGAATGCATCAATAAGTATTGGACTTCAAACTTGTTTGAATAAAATAATGTCATAGCTAGATTGTTCAAATCATGATTAAGAATACAATAGTTCGTTTAACGAAACTTTAAAGTAAGAACTAGTTCAACATAAATGTAAGGATAAAAGGCTTGCTCAATGTAAAAAGAGAGTTAGAAAACTTGTTCAATGTAAATATAGAGTTTGAAAACTTGCCTTGAGCGTAAGCTATAAAATTAAACTCACGATCACCTATACATAATTTTAGAACCACAATACCTATTAGATATGCCAACATATCATAACATGATCATTACCATTTACATTTCAGAAACTCTAAGTGTTCTACTTCTTAACACTTAACTAATGTTCATTGTCCAAATAACTTGCAACATAGCACGTTCTCGACTTACTAAACATTTTTGCAACTTTGAACTTACTAACCCCAATTCACTATGTTATGTTATCCTTAACATTACTCATTTAACTTACTAACTTAATTTCAGGCCATACCATGATGCTATCCCAAGACTGCAGTAACAACAGAAGCCAGAATCTTAAACCAGGGTATGGCGCAGCTGCGCCATACAAAGGCTTGGGACTGGCGCAGCTGCACTGGCGCAGCTACGTCGTTGTTTGCCTTGGCACCGGCGCAGCTGCGCCGGTGTTCAGACAGACGCAGAGAGGCTAATAAACAGTAGCCGAATTTAGCCCAACAAACACAAATTTCACCCACCAAACAGTGAAATTAACACGTAAAATAAATATACCACAATCATAAACATGATTGCTCACATTTACAACCAATGGGAACAATTTAACACCAACTAAAGCTATTTTAATTTCTCAAAATTCATGTTTTTCATATAAAACTCCATTTTTGATATTCATTCTAGAAATCATCACTGTGATTTCATTACTTGACCAAATTACTCCATTCAAACTATGTTACGTTCGTATCTCAATGAACTACCATATACAAACTTCAATTTACTATTTCTCATACGAATTAGCCACTAAAATTGATATTTTTCATGAATATATGGAAAAATACATATACTGTCAAAAATGTCTACTGATATCCAAAATTAACATGCAATTTTGGTTTAAACATAACATATAATCATCATATACGCATGTAATCATCATAACTAAGTTACCTCACAACAATTCGACAAAAACATAATTCACAGAGTATAGCAAACTTTACCAAGATACTCATAAGTAATATCAAAATAGTAGAACATACCTTTTGTTGCTTTACAGAAATTCTTGCTAAGCACATTGGAATTGACGTGAAAATTCCTAAACTCCTCTCCAATTCTCTCTCAAGTTCTTAATTTTCTCAACTCTCAATTCTCTGAACTCTAGGTTAGCAAATAGAATGCGTAAACCAACTGATAAACAACGCGTACAAATAAAACTGCCAGACCATAATACGTCAACTTAATAAAATGGCAGTTACAAAACAAACGCTCAAATTATAAATATATTATATTTATTATTCTATTTATTTTATTTATTTTATTAAATTTCAAAACCAGAAATTCAAAAGCCTAAGGCTTGTTTGGCAAATCATTTAAAATTAAAGAGTTAAAATACTTAAGCCTTGTTTGACAAAAACTAATTTAAACCCTTTTTAATTTATTTTAATAAACACTTTAGTTTTAAAACTATAATCACATATGATTTTCATATCCAACATTAACCCATTAAATTAATAATATACTAGTTTTTAATTAAATATAGTCATTTAACAAATATCACCAATTTATAATTTTCATTATAACTTTATTTAATAATTTAACACCATCTAAATTATTAAATCAACACAACCACATAACACCTCATGCTATAATACAAACCTCTAAATTATAAATTAATTTAATTTACAAAATTCTCTAATCATTTAGATTCATCAACCAACACATCAATAAAATATTTATTTAACCATAAACACCTCAAATAATATTTATATAACTCAATAAATATTTAAATTACACTCTGAAATTTTGGATCGTTACACCTATCCACGAGGACGGAGATGGCATCATTCTATACTGGCGGAGGTCCCCGTTGCAGATGGTTTTACTAATTATCACCTATAGCTGGAGTTGTTGACAGCAGATGTCATCACGTGGGTTCCCTACTCTAGGGAGCATTTGAGCATTGGATTTGAGGATAGGTACCCGACTGGTTTTGAGCACGTGATTTCTGCCCGTAGGATTCCTCTCTTCACCGATGGAAGATGGGAGCTCTATTTAGGAGAGCGTGATATCAGGAGCACAACAGGAGAGATTCGCATGTCGATCTTTCCTTCTGCTAGGCGTTATTGGCCTATTTCGCAGTCACCCATCATTGATATCCCATTATTGGGGATTGACGATTTCACATTATCAGAGGGCCACTGCACTTAGGAGATATTCTAGCATTGGTGGTTCCCTTGTACCATTGGAGCCTAGACCCGCACCCCTCAGTTCATGGGGGATATGGTTCCAGGATCCGTGATGATGAAGGATTGGCTAGCTTATGTCCGAGATCCGACTCATTTGACACAGATTGACAGTTTGACCCGGCAGTTGGATCGGGCACATTTCTTTATTCGACACTTGGATAGAGATCCTTCAGAGGCAGATACTTTTGATCCTTCCAGCTCTGGCGCTAGCCCCTCAGGTGACCCATATGGTTTTTCCGATGTAGATCCTCCTTTGTATAGGCCTGGCATCCCTGTGGATAAATATCCAGTGACTCAGGAGGAGTTACATCAGGTGGACATGATTGATTATGTAGACATTGACACCATTGTCTTCTTCTGATGTATATTCTCATTATTTATTTTGATAGGCCTCTGTTAGATATTGGGTAGCTTCGCCCCATTCTTGCTATATCTTTTGATAGGCCTCTGTCAGATGTAGGGCAGTTTTTCCCCATTTCCCTATATTTTAGTTGTACAAGGATGTATTAGATGATGATATACTTAGGAATATATGTACAATTTTCCATTCCCTATATCATATTGACATTTATTGTATCATGCATGTTATTATGTTATGCATATGTATGTATGTCCAGAGATATTCAGCTTTGACCCCTGGATGGTCTTATGACACAGCCCGTACAAATGTTGTCTTCGACAGTTAGCCGTATTGATAATACTCCACCATTATTGGTGGCATCTGGTATACGATCATGGTATGATAACATGTCTCCATCAAACAGGGTGACTGTAGATCATCTGTTGCAGCATACTATGACCCTGTTGATGTTTTAAGTTCCCATAAGATTTGTGGAGGGCATGCTGGAGCACTGGGTATCGGAGAGGCAGGTTTTTCGATTTGGGACCCAGGAGTTGACTTCTACTCTAGAGGAGTATGCATATTTGACGATGTTGCCATTGGATAGACCTTGCGTGCATATGGCGATTGGAGACATGAGTAGGCAGTTTATGACCCTCACTGGATTGAGGCGTAGGGTGGTGCAGGATGAGCTCACATCTGGCCACGTTATATCCCAGCATTTTTTATTTGATAGATTTGGCTCAGAGGATAGTTATGCACGGTATTTTGGGGATTTCACCACACCGGAGGATCATTAGTGTTTGGCCAGAGTGGATGTACTGCTATTGTGCGTATTGTCGTATGTCTACATGCCACGGTACATTGATGAGTTAGATATTGGCATTATCATGATATGAGAGCTCTCAAGGAGGGTCACACCATTATACAGATGATCATTGAAGAGACTCTGAGGTCGGCCACATACTACTACACTTATCCGATGGGAGTGTTTACAGGTAGCTAGGTCATACTGTACGTGTGGTTTATGTCACACTTGAGACTGATTGGCACTTTCAGATGGCATGGGTATTATTTCACCCATGATATTGCCATGTCATACTCCTTTCAGCCTGCGGAGTGTATAGATGTTGCATCTTGGTCAGCTTTCCTAGCAGGGATCGGATATCCGCTTGCTAATTTGTCGTGTTCAGGTCTTAGTTCACCCTACAGCTTCATCACTCATGCTCCGGGCATGGATTATCTCCCTCTAGCTGGTTTAAGAGGCATGATTACTTACCACCCCCTGGACATGATGTGTCTGTTTGACCAGTTCCAGGACTTCCATCCTTTTGAGGGGGCATCGAGTCAGCGCTTTGCTTTTCGCCACTTATCAGCAGAGGATAAATCCAGGTTGTATGCCTGTTGCGATCAGTGAGAGCTAGCTAAGTTTTTTGTCATTCATCTGGGTTGTTCTGCAAAGTATTCTGTATGGATGGAGACAGAGACTGCATCAGCTGCGGTAGTATCCACAGTGTAGGGGACTAATTCCGATGATGAGGAGCCTGTGAAGGAGGCTGATATTCCCATCGAGGAGGATTTGACTAATGGGTTACCAGCATTTGTGATGGATTCTCCCACTACTAGTGCTACTGTGATTCAGCATTCAGCACAGTATCTGATGCAGAGTCTACATCTGATGACCTTTGAGAGAGATCAGGCTAGGGCCTTGATGTTAACAGCTCTTGATGGGAGACGCAGCTCTATTAGAGAGGGATGAGGTTAGATCAGCTAGAGATGCATTGATTGTAGAGCGGGATGCTGCCCCATCTACCCGAGATGTGGCCATCACAGACAGTACTTTAGTGAGATCCCTTACGACTGGCATCCTTGCCAATATGAGTGCATACATTGATGAACATCATGCCACTATGCAGTTAGCCTCGGATCTGTTAGCTCGTGTAGATATCATTGGACAGGAGCTTGCTGCGTTACCTCCTTCTTCAGAGAGGGATGCTATATTAGATCTGAAAGTCCGCATACACACAGATCCATAGATAGACTTGTATTTTCTTGCACAAACTAGCTTCGCCATTTTGTTATGTACAACACATATGTATATATCAAACAGTATTATGTATGGCAGGGAAATATATTTTGATTCACTTCCCTTTCAGTTGTGCCTTGATACTTGATTGATATTTGCATGTTTCTTCAGGGATTGTGATCTTGATGCATTCTGAACTCATCCTTGATGAGTGGACATTGAGACGTCGTAGGATTTCTTAGAACGGATCATTGATCTGTGTATCCCTACCATCTTTGGTGTCTTGGGACTGGTTTCTGTATGGAAATGTAGAGAGGAGTGTGGCTTTTCCTCTCTGAAATTGATCGTACCACAGATAGTCGCCAGTACTCCTATTTATGAGAAGCCTAGTTAATTTCATCTCTTATGGATTGGTGTTTCTCTTTGAGGCACAACCGCAGCTTAGATGGTCGCCGAATCTCCTATTTGTGAGGAGAGGTTTGGTAGTTCCATCCCTTTGGTCTGAAGCCGATGAAATGTGGTGGATTGAAGTTTGATCCCAGTACCGTGTGACAAGTATTTTTGTTCTGGTAGGGGGTTAGACCGAACCATAAGTGGCTGCCTACATACTCCTATTGAAGAAGAGATTAGGTCTGCGTAGTTAGAACCTGGTGTAAGAGGTTCAACGATGAATGTGAAAGGCAGATGGGTGTAGAAGCTTAATTGATGAAGAAGGGTGTAGAAGTGTTTTTGTGGTTTTTGTTTTTGTAGAAAAAGGGCAGAAATATTTTTGTTGATTTTTTTATTGCTACCGGGCCATATAGAATATGGTTTCCTACGTACTCTCGGGTATCAGGGAGATCAAGTCGACGTAGTTCGCCCCTCAGAATGAATTGCAGCCAAAGAGAAGTATGAATCCCATGTACTGGCTATACTGCGGGGAGAAGAAAGTTTGATCCCAAGATTGGGACAAACTGCAGGTGTGGAAAAAGTTTGATCCCATCTTTAGGACAAACTGCAAATGTAGAAAAGTTTAATCTCGTCTTCAGGATAAACTATATGTGTGAAAGGTTCAATCCCTGGGGGGATAACCGAAATTGTGTGAAAAGGTTTGAAATGAGGTGAAACTAGGCTGCTGGTTTGAAGTGTATGTTTCCCTAAGGGGCAGAAGAGTATGTAAAAAGGGTTAGAAAATCAAAATGACTGGTGATTTGATGATCCAAAACCAGGATGTTTACTTGATGATATTCTTAGACATAATACCATTTCACAGTGTTCGAGTTGATGAGTTGTGGAAATTAATCGCCATCTATTTCCTGTAGTCTGAGAGCGCCTCCTATCAATACCTCCTTGACAACAAACGGTCCTTCCCAGTTAGGAGCGAATTTTCCCTTAGACTGATCTTAGTGCTCAATGATTTTCATCAAAACCAAGTCGTGTTGTTTAAATTATCGTAGTCAGACTTTCCTGTTGTAGGATCTTACGATCTTTGTTGATATAACTGACCATGGAAGATAGTCGTGGTTCGCCTTCTGTCTATTCGAGACAATTGGTGATACATGTCTTGTACCCATTGGTCTTTATCCAGCTAAGCATCCATCAATACTCTGAGGGATTCCATTTCCACCTCTATGGGGAGCACTGCATCCATCCCATAGGTTAATGAGCCTCTGAGCTTAGTCTTTGTCCAGACATCTGAGGAGACCTAATCCTGCATCTCTTTTGTAGAGTGCATCTCCCCTCAGGTAGAATTTCATAACAAGTCGATAGATCCGCCTCTTTAAGCTGGGGCTTTTTGTAGGGCAAATGTGATATTTGGCATGTTTTCCTTGTCAGGCATGTGAATCAAGGAGGCCAACGTTGCTAGTGCATCCGCAAAATCATTCCTATTACGAGGAATGTGTAGAAAGGAGATTTCTTCAAACTCCAAAGCCATCTATAGAACTTGCTGATGGTAAGACAGCAAACGTAGTTCTTTGGTTTGATTGATTCGTGTGGATTGTTTGATTACCAACTCTGAATCCCCAAAGACAGTTAATCACCCGATGCACATTAAATGGGCAAGTTTTAGCTCTATAATACAGCCTTCATACTCAATTGTGTTGTTGGTGCAGATAAACTACAAATTGACGGTGACGGGATACTGCTCCCTCGTATCGGATACTAGAACTACTCCAACTCCAGAACCTTCTATGTTAACAGTGTCGACGTCGAGATTTTTAGGTGTCCCTTTTCGTTACTTGTTCTTTGGTGTTCTCATGTTAATGTGAGATTTGTTTGAAAAAATAAGTAAAAAAGGTCCGACATGTGTAATATCGACGATTTGACTTTAAGAATCACCAGTTGGTGTTTTTAACTGGTTTCACCAACGCAACCGAAAAGGTTTGCACATTGACCCAGTGATGTGACACTACTAAAGGGGTCTGTGAAATTGAGATTCATTTGGGTTCGGGGGCTTGATTATGCGAAGGGAAGGTTTAGGCACCCCCCCGACATCCGTGTTGCCACGGTGACCGTCACTTCTCAAAGAAACTGTTATATGAATGTTTGTGTGTGTGTGAATCAATGTGAAATTATTTGAAAGTAATACGAGGCCTCGTTCGCACCTATATACACAGGGTTTGAATTTATAGAAAAATTCAGTTTTAAGCAAGATATAGCAATGAAGTTTTATAAAAAGAAGTTTTTCAAACCATGTGCTCAATAGGAATTGAGAACTTTTCATACTTCCATTTTATTATTAAAATGTTCGGCTTGTTAGCTTTTATTTTCAAGATGCGAGGCATCTTCGAGAAAATAATATATAACAGTGCCAAACTCCTCATGGGCATGACAGCCATCCAAGGAAATTCGTACACTGTTAATAATGTACAAGCTGCTTACAGCTGAAAAAGTCCATCACGGGGACCAAATCTAGATTCAGTAGACTGAATCTGTGATCACGTGATTCCTAGGCTCACATGATACTGTAGTTTATATGTAAAGCAGTAAGAAGTTGTATATATATAAAAGCTGTAAATATATATATACAGACATGATCAACCACCACGAAGCAACTCCATGGGGGATCAGAAATGTAAATAAAGCAGTAAATGCTATCAACCGCCATGAAGTAAACTCCAGGCGGGACGAAATATAAGTAAAGTTGTAAAAGCGATTAACCGCCGCGAAGTAAACTCTAGGCGGGACGAAATGTAAATAAAGCTGTAAAAGGGCATGAAGTAAACTCCAGGCCTGACAGAAATGTAAATATATATATATATATATATATACATATATATATATATAAAAAAGCAGTAAACGCACCAGATATAAAATCCAGGCTCATCGAATATGTTCGACAATAATATATATATATATATATATATATATAACATATATATATATATATATGTTATATATATAATATATATATATAGACAGAAATGAAAACCACGGACCGAAGTCCGGGCATACGCACACGACTCTCAATGTGTAGAATAGTGTGTGCAAAGATGAAGAGAAAGGCTTTATAGAGTGTGAGAAGGCTTATAGTGGGCTGCCAATGTAGAATTCTATGACTCTATATGGATAAACACGCAGCTCCCGCCGGTAAATGTATAGCTATATATGAGCTAACAGGTGTTTAAAAAGAGCAAGCACTCAATATGGGTGTGTACAAAGAAAATTGGACAGGGCTTCCTCACCTTTTTCTTTCCAAAATGGATACCCCAAGCCCTCTATTTTTAGAGGGGGGAGCCGCAGGTGTACCTTCGGTAGCCGCAGATGCACCTGCGGCTGCCCGGGGTGCCCCGGGTTCCGCATGTCCCGTTGTCTCGAAGTTCATGCACTCGTGCACTGTAATGTCCGGTCGAACTTGCAGAACTTCAATCTGAGAATCCAAACGAGGTATATACGACCTTCGTTGGGCTGCTTGTGTCGAGAGTTACGCAATGACATGGATTAGAGGTTGTACGAAGTCAGGAAGAGGGGACCATGCCCATGGTCTTCAAGCTTCAAATTATATCCGGTGTATTTCCACGCGTAATAGTCACTCGAGATTGGAACTCCTTGGTTCTTGTAGGACATTGTTGTATGTATGTATGTATGAAGTTTTGAGATGACGCATAAGTGTTGAGGTGGCAAGATGACGTGTGACTCCTAACCGGTGTTATTGCTAATTTGTTTGAAAGAAGACGTTACTCAGGGTTACATCTAAGATTAGACTGCTTGTTTGAATGCCGCAATATCATCTACAAGTGTGCCTGTCTGCCCAATGTTAGCTCCGGGTCTGAGGTATGAGTGCCTCGGCGGGAGGTCTGATTAAAGCTGATAGCATGCATTTAAAACAAGCATTTCCAGAGTTATCGATAGAACTGCAACAACATTCATTGGGGTTATCGCCAAGGATGAAACTCAAGGTTATCTCTGAGGTTAGAAATGATGTTCCTTCTGGTGTGTGTTCCGAGGTTGAGACTGTTACTCCCGGTGTGTGGTCCGGGGTTTTAACTGAACTTCCGATAGTATCTGAAATGGATATGAGCTATCTTCCAGGGTTATATCTGAAAGACGAATCTGCCCTCCTGCAATGTCAGTAACAGGTGTGCAAAAAATTTTGAGTGTCTACAGATGCCCTTCTTTATCATATTCATGCAATGCAAGGCATGGATATGATAAAGAATCCTAGACACTTGAAATGCAATAAGATAAACATGATGTTATGTGCAGCAATATGATGCAAATGTATGATGCGTGAATGAATGATTGACATCTAATCCTGCTGGGATGATAATCACTGATGTCTTGGACATGCGATCCAAGTCTTCAAAGATGTCGACGTTGGGGCTATCACCAAAGTCGTGAATCCTAGACACAGACTTCATTCTCCATAGACCCAAAGTCGTGAAGACCATGGGCATAGACCCCTCTTCCTGACTTCGTACAACCTCTAATCCATGTCATTGCGTAACTCTCGACACAAGCGGTCCAAAGAAGGTCAGATATACCTCGTTCGGATGCTTAGATTGAAGTTTTACAAGTTTGAGCGAACATTACAGTGCACGACTGCATGTACTACGAGAAGACAGGACCCGCGAGGCTCGGATGCACCACGACCATCCGCAAGTACAATTGTGGCTGTCGCAGGTGTACCTGCGGCCATCCGTCTATATATACAAACCTTAGGGTCAACCATTTGAGAAGAAGAGGGAGGGAAAAAGGTTAGGAAGCTCTGTCCATTTTGCTCTGCATACACATCTTTTGAGTGTTTCCTCACTTCTAAACACTAGTTAGCTCACATATAGCTATCTTTTATCCGACGGAAGCTGAGTGTTTATCCATTTAAAGTCAATATAAGTCTACTTTGGCAACCCACTGTAAGCCTTCTCATATTTTATAAAGCCTTCTTCTCATATTAGCACACATTGTTGTACACGTTGAGAGTCGTGTGAGTTTGTTTGCCCGGACTTCGGTCCGTGGTTTTCATTTCTATCTGTATATATATATATATTTATATATATGTATATATTTTATATATGGACTAACATTATCGAGTTATGCCTCGATTGAGCCTAGACTTCGGTCTGGAGCGTTTAATTGTTTATATATATATATATATATATATATATATATATAATTGTTGTTAGACATATCTGATGAGCCTGGATTTTATATCCGATGCGTTTAATCGCTTTTATATATATACATATATATATAATTACTGTCAGACATATCCGATGAGCCTGGATTCACATCCAGTGCGTTTACTGCTTTTATATATATATATATATATATATATTTCTGTCAGGCTTGGAGTTTACTTCGTGGCTATTTACAGCTTTATTTACATTTCGTCCTGTCTGGAGTTTACTTCGTGGCAGTTGATCGTTTTTACAACTTTATTTACATTTTGTCCCACCTGGAGTTTACTTCGTGGTGGTTAATCATGTCCATATATATATATATATATACAGACATATATATATAAAAGCGGTATATATATATATAGCTTTTATATATATAACTGCTTATTGCTTTCCATACAAATTGCAGTATCATGTGAGCCTAGGAATCATGTGATCACAGGTTCAATTTACTGAATCTAGATTTGGTTCCCATGATGGACATTTTTCAGCTGTAAACAGCCTGTACATTATTTTACAGTGTCTGAATTTCCTTGGATGGTTGTCATGCCCATGAGGAGTTCGGCACTGCTGTATATTATTTTCTCGAGAATGCTTCGCATCTCGAAAATAAAAGCAAACAAGCCGAACATTTAATAATAAAATGAAAGTATAAAAAGGTCTCAATTCCTATTGAGAACAAGGTTTAAAATACCTCTTTTATAAAACTTCATTGATATATCTTGGTTAAAACTGAATTTTTCTATAAAATTCAAACCTTGTGTATATAGGTGTGAACGAGGTCTCGCACTACTTTCAAATAATTGCACATTGATCCACACACACACACACACACACACACACAAACATACATATTCATATAACAATTTCTTTGAAAAGTGGCGGTCACCATGGTAACATGGATGTCCGAGGGTGCCTAACACCTTCCCTCCACATAATCAAGCCCCCAAACCCAAAATGAATCTCGATTTCATAAACCCGTCTAGCAGTGTCAAAATACTTGGTCAATGTGCAAACCTTTTCGGTTGCGTTGGTGCAACTAGTTAAAAACACCAACTGGCGACTCTTAAAGTCAAATCGTCGACATTACCTATGTCGAACTATTTTCACTTGTTTTTTCAAACAAATCTCACATTAACATGAGAACAGCAAAGAACAAGTAACGAAAAGGGACACTCAAAAATCCCAACGTCAACGGCTGCCTTTCAGAGATTTATGTCAAAATTAGCCGAGAGATGTTTACCCTTCTTTGATACTCTTAAGGGACCGAAGAACGATAAGAGTTTTCAGTGGACCTCAAAGTGCAAAGATGCGTTCCAAGGGATCAAGAAATACCTGAGTTCGGAACTGTTGTTGATGAAACCGATCCCTTCGGAACCTTTATACCTATACTTGGCAGCGAGCCTTATGGCAGTAGGGGTGGTATTGGTGAGAGACAAAGGAGGAAAACAGTTCCCGATATACTACGTCAGCCATGTTCTTCGGGATACAGAAATAAGGTACCCGAACCTGGAGAAATTCGCATATGCCTTGATCATTGCAAGCAGGAAGCTACGACACTATTTCCAAGGTCGGGTGGTGGTGGTGTATACAGATCAGCCATTAAAGAAGATTTTGCATAAGTCGGAGGTGTCGGGTCGGCTAGCCGCATGGGCAATGGAATTAACGCAATTTTCCATAGAATATCATCCCCGGACGGCAATCAAGGGTCAGGCATTGGCAGACTTCATAGTGGAATGCTCTTTTATGGAGCCGGATGTGAATACGGTTATCGAATTGGAACAGGGATAGACCTCATGGACTTTGTACGTGGATGGGTCATTGACCTCAGACGTCAGTGGAGCAGGAGTCATCCTAACGAGTCCCAAAGGCTTCAAAGTTGAACAGGCAATTCGGTTTCAGTTCAAGGGCATGAACAACAAAGCAGAATATGAGTCCATCCTAGCAGGAATATGGTTGGCCCGAAACTTGGAAGTACAGAGTTTGGTCATCTACAGCGATTCACAGCTAGTGGTCAAGCAGTTATTGGGGGAGTATGAGGCCTGGGAGGGAAAGGATGTAAAAATATTTGGCCGAAGTGAAAGATAAGCTTGCATACTTCGTATCGCACAGTTGTCAGGGAGTTGATCGGTCAAATAATACGATAGCAGATGCCCTAGCCAGGTTGGCAACCACCGAAGCAAGCTCCTTCAACGGTTCGATATATCTAGAAGTCTTAGAACGGCCAAGTGTACCGAAGACAGAGGTATTGGCTCTGGACCAACTTGACTGCTGGCTCACACCCTCTATCTCCTACTTGGCAGATGGGATTCTGTCTTCGGACTGAATCCTTGTAAGAAAAGTTAAACACAAGAGTTCGAACTTCGTCCTCATAGACGGAGACCTATACTGAAGGGCCTTTAGCTCCCCACTGCTCAAATACTTAACCCCATCAGAGGCGGATTACACTCTTCGGGAAGTACATGAAGGGATCTGTGGGGATCACATGGGAGAAATGTCACTGGCACACAAGATTTTGAGGCAAGGGTATTATTGGTCAACTATCTACACGGAGGCCAAGGAATTCGTCAGAAGGTATCCCAAGTGTCAGCTGAACGGCACTATCCCGCATCAACCTCCCGAAGAGCTGTATTCGGTCTTATCCCCGATTCCCTTTGCTGTGTGGGGAATCGACATCCTAGGGCCTCTGCCGAAGGCCAAGGGACAAGTTAGTTTTGTGATCGTGACTATCGACTATATGACGAAATGGGTCAAAGCCAAACCACTACAAAAGATCACCGAACAAGAATGCCTAAAATTTTTCAAAGAAGGAGTGGTTTATCGTTTTGGCATCCCGATGGCAATGGTCTCTAATAATGGCAAATAGTTTGTAGGGTCTAAGTTCGAAGGCTTTCTAAAAGAATTGGGAATTCAACATCGTAAGACTTCTATCGCCCACCCTCAATCTAATGGTCAAGTAGAAGTAACCAAACGAACCCTGCTCAACGGGATCAAAAGAAGGCTGGATGAGTTAAAAGGTCGGTGGCCCGAAGAGCTACTCAGTATTTTATGGGCATATCAGACTACTCTGAGGACAACAATAGGGGACTCTCCTTTCCGACTGGCATACAGAACCGATGCACTCATACCGGTCGAGATCGGGTCCCCTACTCTACGAGTCAGTCAGTACAAAGAACTATACAATGATGAAGGCTTGAAAACAAACTTAGATCCACTGGAAGAGGTTCGAGATTTAGCTATGATAAGGTTGGCTATTTATCAGCAGCGAACAGCCCGACACTATAGTTGGAAGGTGAAACAAAGGATGTTTTAAGTGGGTGATTTGGTCGCCAAGGATTCGAAGGCATCAACCCCCCAGAACACCGGCAAACTGATGCCTAACTGGGAGGGACCATACGAAGTAGTAGAGATGCCAAAGTTGGGTATTAGGTTTGTAATATTCAAGAACGCAATCAAATTGCACAAAATTAGCGGAAGCGTGTAAAATCAGAGTTTTAAAATTTTACAAACCATAAACCCGGATAACCCTTTATGCACAATTATTAATTAAACGAAAAGATAAGAACAAGAATCATACCCTTAAAGATCCGAGCTTCCTCAAGTACAAGTTCACCTCCAATCCTTTTCGCGTTCAACTTGAATCCACCGGGTTTGGTTCTTTCCTTTGATCAACGTTAGCCACCCAAGTGTTTGGCCTCTAGAGGTGATCCACCAAGGAAGAAGAATGATTCAAGAAGATGGGTATTTGGCTCAAACCCTAGTTTTCTATCTCTATAGAAAAATGGGCGTACTTGGAATTACGTATGTTGTTAAAGTCAATCACCTCTACACCCATAATAAGACTCCTCTTATTTATAGATGTAGGCAACCCTCCTTAACAATTAAGGAATTGGATTTTATTTAATTAATTAAATTCTTTTAATTAATTAAGCTCCCTAATCTTATTAGGGATAATTAATTAAACTCTTTTAATTAATTTGCCTCCTAATCTTATTAGGATATTTGAGAGTACTTTTATTAATTAATTCCCAAACTCCTTTAGGAATTAAATAATAATAATAGTAATAATAATAATAATAAGACTCCTCTTTATATTTAATATTTCTAAAATATTAAATAATAAATATTAAGCTATTTAATTTATTCTATCACCATAGATTAAATTAAATATACTTAACTTATTATTACGATTATGCCATTAACTTCTTAAATAATTATTCTTCCTTTTATGGTGTGACCCTTTAAGTTCTCCATATTAAACCGGTTGTGAATAAATCAATTAGAACAATTCTAATCTTATTTAAATAAATAAATTAAACTAATAATTTATTTAAATAAATAATATTTATTCTACAATAGGGATAAGCCTCCCTAGCGATCAACGACTTTCCAGATAATATAGATTTCAACATTAATCATAAAAGAACCTTTGAGTAAATAGTTACCGTACAATTCAATCCTTCCACCATACAATGTCCCAATTAAATATAAGACATGGAATTTCTGTCAAGTCTCATTTTATTTAATTATATGTATTTCGACTCTTAAATGCACAACTCCAAATAATGCAAATTAGAAACTCCTTTCTAATTTTTGGGTTGTCATTTATCGAATCACATAGGACATTTCTCTTCTTTTACTAGAAGTGGTAGATTCTTTATTGATCATACATTATCTCCATGTATAACTTATTATACCCAAGCATATCCTTTGATATACCCTAAGGGTCTTAAGGAATAAGTCAAAGTATAACTCATCATACACAAGATACTATGATGATCTCAAGTCCAAGGATCACTTGTACTACTATCACTACAGGAATTCCTATTGACAGACAAGTAAAACTCCATTAGGTATTCCTTAGCGAGCCACGTTCAGTGAACTTATTCTCTAATAAGCACCTACATACTTGCTTTAATGTCTCCACACAAATAATCATGAGATCAATCATCCTCATCAAATGAGCAAGCAACGTATGTACCAATCTATCCGGATTCACTAATCCCCAATTTAGTAATCCAACGATTGAGAACTATTTTAGTTTTAAGCTTTCTAAGAATTTAGATCTCATTAGAATGATCATCATCATTATTCTAAAAGCATTGCTTAAAACTATGGGTTTATCACATATTATAAAACAGTATCATGTAGATAATTTAAAAGCCTTTAATAAATTAATACTTTTTATTAATAAATGAATAAGATTGTTAAAAAGTATATGCTTTATCATCAAACATGATTGGCTTATGTGCATACTACTTTCAATCTCCCACTTGCACTAAAGTCAATCGCCATGGTATCTCATACCCTTCTTCTCTAAGTGACGATTATCCTGCTGTTGGATAAGCTTTAGTTAATGGATATGTAATGTTGTTCTTGAGAGTCCAATATCTCTATAGTGATTTCCCATCTTTCAATGATTCTTATAATCAAATGAAAGTGCCACAACACATGTTTAGATCCAAGATGAGACTTAGGAACTATTCCTAGTTCTGTAATTAACTTATAATCCAAACAATCAACTTGTAGCTTCATTTACAGCTATATACTTTGTCTTTATCACTAAACCAGCAACTCTTTGCTGTTTGGAACCTTTCCAATTCACTGCACCACCGTTCAAGGTAACGATTTACCTTAAAGTGAATTTTCTGTCGTCTTGGTCGATCTGAAAAACTTGAGTTTGTTAAGCCCTCTAGTTTTAATTCAGACCCGCCATGAATTATATCACATCCTTAGTGCTGGTTAAGTACTTTAAGATGTTTTTCACTGTCTCACAGTGAACTTCTCCAGAATATGACTGATCAACATCAGGTCGCGTATATTTCATTGCATACATGATTGTCACTCATGTGATCTCTCTTTTAGGAGTCTATGGGGACTATTAAGAGAGATACACTCCATGGCTTATCAACATGAGACATCCCAAGGAGTTTGCCATGCTAAACGACTTTAGCATCAAATGAATATACGTTCCTTGGGTTAAGCCGAGCATCCTTTTAAATCTATCTATATAGATTTGCATCCCCAATTAAGATAATCTTCCCAAATCATTCATGGGGGAATGTTTAGACAACTTTATCTTTACTGATTATAGCATTGGTATGTTATTCCTTATCCGTAGTATATCAACATATAATACTAGAAATATCATGACGCTCCCACTGACCCTTTTGTACACACTAGGTTCATTCTTGTTTTTGATAAAATCAAACTCTTTTGATTATCATATCAAAATGAATGTTCTATTTTTGAGAAGATTGCTTCAATCCATTTCTCTGAGTGTCTACAACTCTTACCTCATCGTATGTAACTGGATCATCATCTTCTATGATACGTACCTTATTATCATCATCCATGATGAATCCATACCTCCTAGGTATCTTCGGTACTATTCCAGATTTACGATTCGGTTGTGGTACAATAGGTCTATCTATAGGTTCCTCTTATTTAACTTGTAGTGTTTTGTGGTTCTTGAACTTTTCAAGATGTATTATCCTCCCACTAGCCCCTTCAATGATAAACACTTTTATCTTAGAAGGCAACATGTTTCTCAACAAACACCTTTTGCTAAGTAGGATTATAGAATATATTCCCTAAACTTACTTTAGGATGTCCCACAAATTGACACTTATCAAATCTTGTCCCAAGCTTATCCTTTGAAACCTTTTTCACATAAGTTGGACAACCCCTTATCTTAACATACTTAAGATTAGGAATCCTCCCTGTCCATAACTTTTATGGAGTCTTGGAGCCAGATTTTGAGGTTACCTTTTCGTAGATATGCAGCCTTTTCTAGGACATTAACCCAGAAGGATATTGGAATGTCGGTAAAATCATTATGGACCGCACCATGTCCAACAAGGTACGATTTTTCATTCAGATATATCAATCAATTATTGCGTATCAGGATGTGTCCATTATGAGAAACCATTTGAGATGATCTAAAAACTTATTGCACAAGTATTTATTCCTTGATCTAATCAAAGAATCTTAATATTTTGTCAATTTGTTTCACTTCTGAATTCTTTGAACCTTTCAAATAATTTACACTTGTATTTCAACAAATACATACATTCAACTCTTTGAATGATCATCTCCTTTTCTTATATTAGTTTGTTCAATTTGCAAAAAATATATTTTTCACGTAAGTCAAGTATACAAAATCCATTAAGTAATATTTCAGTTCTATACAAAACATTATTATTATAAATAGAACAAAAATTGTTCTTAAATATAATACTAAAGATTTCATTGTCCAACAATAAAATAGAAATAATGTTTCCAACTGGAATACAATAACAACTTATTGACTTAATAGACTTTCTCGTAGGCATTGCTAAACTATAAGTTCCTATGGCTAATGCAGCAACCTTTGCTTCATTTCCCACACATAGGTTTACTTATATTTGTTTAGCTTTCTACTTCTACTTGGTCCATTCATAAATCTATATTTATAATAACCAAAGTCGGTATCCAATACCCAAGTAGAACCTTGACTTAAAGAAAAATTTATTTTAAATCATGAACAAAATTGTATTTGTAACCGAAACTTCACTAAGCTTCTTTGGTTAGCCTCTGCAAGATGCTTCTTGCAGTTTCCTTCCAGTGTCCATGCTTATTGCAGTGGAAGCAAACTCATTTGCTATCCATATCAGTTTTGTTCTTATTATCCTTTGTTTTTGCCTTTATATTTACCTTCTTAGAATCGTTCTTCTTTTCAGAAGATCCTTTGGCCCCTACCAGTAAGACATGGTATTTCTTGGTTGGAAAGTGACTCTCAATATTTTTCAATATGTTAAGCAAATCAGCGAGGCTGATATCTAGCTTGTTCATATGAAAAATTCACAGCAATTATGAAATGAGTCCGGGAGTGAGTGCAAGATCAAATCTTGGCTCAACTCTCCATCCATGATAAAACCCGTTGTCCTAATTGATCAATCAAATTGATTATGTTAAGGACTTTTATCTGTACCGTAGTGTCATCGGTCATTCTAGATCGGAAGAGCTCCTTAGATATCTGATATCTATCAGTCCTACTTTTCTCACCATCAACTACTTGATGTGCAGGAATATAATAGGAGCATCCATAGTTTCATGCTGACGCTGAAGCTCGTTACTCATGGATGCGAGCATGATGCATTGAGCCAACTATGCATCATCTAGCCACTTTCTAAAAGTAGCAATATCTTCCTCAGAGGCATTGTCTGCAACTATTGCAGGGATAGACGTATTAAGGACATAAGATAGCTTTTCAGCCATGAGAATTATTCTCAATTACCTTAACCAATCCGTTTAATTCAGTCCGGTTAATTTAACATCTAATATGCTACGCAGTGATAGTAATTTAGACATTATAAAATTCTGTAAATGAATTTGTAATTAACAACATTTTAACATACATTCTTTTATTAATTACCAAAATAATTTAGGTCTTGTTTTAAATTGGTATCTCCCACTATTTTCTTCAAACTATATTACCCTCACTTATATAGTTCGGCAAAATCCAATTAAAGATATGCTAGTGAGAATAAGGACCCCATTTCAAATATATATAGCCTTGTGTGTGCACAACAAACTATATATAAATAAATAGGTAGACAACTCTTGTCAATTACATCAACTATGTAACTCCTTGTATTTTGCCTCTTAAATCATTATGGTCAAGTGTGTGCACATCCGAACTAAAATGATATAAGTTAAGTCAGACCCAGCATTTCCATATAAGTGAAGAGAAAACTACAGCCCTTGTGTGTGCACAACAAAGCAGTAATGTTCAATTCCTTATAAACATCATATGTAATAAAAACAACATCTTAAATATTTAATACTCGCCTTGTGTGTGCACAACAAACTCATATTAAATATTCAATACTCTATTGTTTCTATCATGCTAGAAGGCGACGTTCGATATTCCAAATATCTTTGAACGTTACAACTTAATATAAAATATTTGAGAGGTTTGTTATTAATTTGTCTCATCTTGTTTAGCGCGCATGCACATATATATATAAAATACGCGTCATATTAATAAACATGCGAAGCATGTTTTCATAATATAATATATATATATATATATATATATATATATATATATATATATATAGTATAAGCATGCACATATAGAATACTATATTATACCCGGATTGATTATGGACTTTATTCTAGTTTGGTTCACTAGAGCCACCAAGTGAACCAAAAGGTCAAACCCTAGGGGTGCAAGAATTAATATTTAAATATAACTATTACATTTAAACACGGGTTTCATTACAAATGAGTCTTCAAGCGCTCCTTTCTCCTTTGATCTCCAATTCTTCAAAATTAATTCTAACTATTTCTATTACAAAACTATTTAATATAAATAGAAACCTTGATCAGCAGTCAAGGGGAAGTACATAGGAGGAAGATAGAATTTACATTAAGAAAAATTAGAGAAGACGAGGTACGCAGACCCCATTTAATAAAATCCATACATTCATGCATCCAACTAAAATAAAATCCAATCGCATTGGTCAATAGTCCATAATCAATCCCATTTATTATCATACACATCACCATATGCATCAATAAATAACATAAATCTAATGAATAATAAACATTTAATAAATATATTGATATCATTTAATGGGCAAATTTAGTTAGTATAAAATCTAATTTTGAATCAAAATAAACTCCTTTATTTTAATCCGAATTTAAATCAAAATAAAACTATTTTATTTTAATTTATCCAATTTTGAATAAAATAAACTATTTTATTTTAATCAAAATCTTTAATCAAAATAAACTCCTTTATTTTAATTAATTATGAAATCCAATTCCATGTAAAAAAATAAAACTCCTTTATTTAAGGAAATACGGATTTTCTTTCCTATTCACAAATAAACTCCTTTATTTTGAATAGTATGAAATCTTATTTCATATCTAAATAAACTCCTTTATTTAAGGAAATTAGGATTCTCTTTCCTATTCACAAATAAACTCTTTTATTTTGAATAATATGAAATCTAATTTCATATCTAAATAAACTCCTTTATTTAATGAAATTAGGAATCCAATTTCAACTCTAATTAGTTATCATGGAATCTAATTCCAACTCTAATTAGTTAGCATGAAATTTTATTTTAAAATTAAAATAAACCTTTTTATTTTAAAATTAAAATAAACTTTTTATTTTAAATTAAAATAAATTTTTATTTTAATTATAAAATAATTAATAATATTATACATATATATAAAAACCGTTAATATATATATATATACAATATATATCCGTATGACATAAGAATCATTCTGAATAATCCTGCAGGAGATAACCCATTATATTTAATAGGATATACAATATATATCCGTATGACATAAGAATCATTCTGAATAATCCTGCAGGAGATAACCCATTATATTTAATAGGATTACTATTTAATAGTGACTGTACGTGCAATCCACTTGGCCACGTGATCACTTGCCAAGTTATCACTTAATTTCCGTGAGAACCAGCCTATTAAGTATAATATCATATATTAACGTAATAATAATTGCATCGTACAGGATCGGCAGTTTTTGAAAATCCACAATTCGCGAATTGTATTTTTTTATACAACAAATTATGCCCAATTAAATTGTTCTAAATGCATATCAATATACATATTAAATCAAAATAATTAATAATTCGCATAAAGGTTTGGCTCTGATGCCACTGTTAGGTTTGTAATATTCAAGAACACAATCAAATTACACAAAATTAGCGAAAGCGTGTAAAATCAGAGTTTGAAAATTTTACAAACCATAAACCCGGATCACCCTTTATGTAAAATTATTAATTAAACAAAAAGATAAGAACAAGAATCATACCCTTGAAGATCCGAGCTTTCTCAGGTACAAATTCACCTCCAATCCTTTTCGCGTTCAACTTGAATCCACCAGGTTTGGTTCCTTCCTTTGATCAACGTTAGTCACCCAAGTGTTTGGCCTCTAGAGGTGATCCACCAAGGAAGAAGAAGAATTCAAGAAAATGGGTATTTAGCTCAAACCCTAGTTTTCTATCTCTATAGAAAAAGGGGCGTACTCTCCAATAATTGGAATTACGTATGTTGTTAAAGTCAATCACCTCTACACCCATAATAAGATTCCTCTTATTTATAGATGTAGGCAACCCTCCTTAACAATTGAGGAATTGGGTTTTATTTAATTAATTAAATTCTTTTAATTAATTAAACTCCCTAATCTTATTAGGGATAATTAATTAAACTCTTTTAATTAATTTGCCTTCTAATCCTATTAGGATATTTGAGAGTACTTTTATTAATTAATTCCCAATCTCCTTTAGGAATTAAATAATAATAATAGTAATAATAATAATAAGACTCCTCTTTATATTTAATATTTCTAAAATATTAAATAATAAATATTAAGCTATTTAATTTATTCTATCACCATAGATTAAATTAAATATACTTAACTTATTATTACGATTATGCCATTAACTTCTTAAATAATTATTCTTCCTTTTATGGTGTGACCCTTTAGGTTCTCCATATTAAACAGGTTGTGAATAAATCAATTAGAACAATTCTAATCTTATTTAAATAAATAAATTATACTAATAATTTATTTAAATAAATAATATTTATTCTACAATAGGGATAAGTCTCCCTAGCGATCAACGACTTTCCAGATAATATAGATTTCAACATTAATCATAAAAGAACCTTTGAGTAAATAGTTACCGTACAATTCAATCCTTCCACCATACAATGTCCCAATTAAATATAAGACATGAAATTTCTGTCAAGTCTTATTTTATTTAATTATATGTATTTCGACTCTTAAATACACAACTCCAAATAATGCAAATTAGAAACTCCTTTCTAATTTCATTATGCCTTGGCCAAGGACTACTGGGTTGTCATTTATCGAATCACATAGGACATTTCTCTTCTTTTACTAGAAGTGGTAGATTCTTTATTGATCATACATTATCTCCATGTATAACTTATTATACCCAAGCATATCCTTTGATATACCCTAAGGGTCTTAAGGAATAAGTCAAAGTATAACTCATCATACACAAGATACTATGATGATCTCAAGTCCAAGGATCACTTGTACTACTATCACTACAGGAATTCCTATTGACAGGCAAGTAAAACTCCATTAGGTATTCCTTAGCGAGCCACGTTCAGTGAACTTATTCTCTAATAAGCACCTACATACTTGCTTTAATGTCTCCACACAAATAATCATGAGATCAATCATCCTCATCAAATGAGCAAGCAACGTATGTACCAATCTATCCGGATTCACTAATCCCCAATTTAGTAATCCAACGATTGAGAACTATTTTAGTTTTAAGCTTTCTAAGAATTTAGATCTCATTAGAATGATCATCATCATTATTCTAAAAGCATTGCTTAAAACTATGGGTTTATCACATATTATAAAACAGCATCATGTAGATAATTTAAAAGCCTTTAATAAATTAATATTTTTTATTAATAAATGAATAAGATTGTTACAAAGTATATGCTTTATCATCAAACATGATTGGCTTATGTGCATACTACTTTCATTGGGTACTTACCGGCTTCGAGCAATGGATGGTTCGAAAGTAAAGAATACATGACATGCTGGAAGACTTAGAAAATTTTACCAGTAATAGTTATGTCATTCTTTTCTTTATCCATGTATCCGTTTCCATTTTAAATGAAATAAATGAAAGTTATCTTTGGAGATGTTTAACTTCATCTATATTCATACGGTTTTCAATATCCGATCAAATAAACATCGGGCTTAAACCGATCAGAAAGTTGAAAATGACGTAACTGATCGGTATAGTCGTGGGTATAACTGATCGAGACTGCAATTCTAAAATCAGACAAGCTTCGGGCACTATCCGATCAGAAGGTTTGGAAAGACATCACTGATCGAGATAAGCCACGAGTATAACTGATTACAAAAATTTATGAGCAAAGATACTCTATTTCATTCATACTTTGAATTTTTTACAAAACCCGATCGTATATGATCCGGGCAAGGTACTAATACATAAACAAAAAAAAAGAAGAGTACAGAAGGAAGTCACAAGTCTTTAGGAACAAACTACTCCTGTAGATCCCCACCTTCGGCCTCTGACTCATCATCGGAAGACTCGAGGAGCGAGGGGTCAAGGCCAGCAACTATCATCTTCGCCCGAGCCTAATTGGGCTATGACCTTATCGTTCAAGGCATCGGACTCCTCATACTCGGCGATCGCCTGCTGATTAGCCTCGGAGAGCTTTCCCTGCAAGACGTCGACTTCAGCGATTAAGGTGGTGTTTTCCCACATCACGTGCATCATCTTGGCCATCATCTCTGAAAACTTCTCCTGCAGAGCATCCACAGCCTTCTCTCAATCCTTGACCTCTTAGGCTAGATGCTCCTTCTCTTGGATAAACTTCTTAGCATGACCCTCGAGGCCAACGAATTCATGTTGAAGTAGAGAGTATTGCTCTTTCAATTCGTCGGCCTGGCGTTCGGCCTGGGTTGATTTATTACGGGTTTCGACATGGAGATCCTTTTCCTTCTTCAGGTCCGAAGTCAGACCACGAATTTTTGCCTCAAAAAGATGCACATCCGTCATTAATTGAGCCTCCTTTTTGGTAGATCAGGCGAGAGGCGAGATGGCTCAGGCCAGGATGGCGTTGGCCTGCGGTAGGAAAAGTGGGTCAGCAGCACAGAATTAAACATGAAAGTAACAAAAGAAGATAACTAATTTGAGCATTACCTGACATTGAGCCCGGACGTAAGCTACCAGGTACTCTTCGGAGGTGAATCTCTTGAACCGTTCGTCATCGCCCAGAAGCTTGAAATGGTCGAACAAGTTAAAGGGGAATACCTCCGAAGAACCCTTCGGCCAGCAGGTGGTCGGCGAACTATGAGATGACCTGGGTTTGGATGAAGGTGTTTAGACGGTTACGGGGTCGACCATAGCAACGGCCTGAACGGGATCCTCAGCAAGCCGTGGTTTCTTGGATCGAGGTTCGAGAGAAACCTCTTTAGTATCCTCCGAATCCTCGATCACCTCGGCTTGAAGAGGAGTCGCCTTCTGAGGAATTGCCGAAGTAAGCTTGGCGGGGGCTTTTATGGAAGGCTTGGAAGGCCTCTTTGCCTTCTTCAGCAACGCCATCTTCTCCGTTTGGCTCATCTTCGGGGCGTTCTTGGTAGGTGGTTCGATGGAGACAGTCGAGGGAGGTGGAGCCAATGTGGAGCCAGTAGAAAGTTCAACGATCGGTATGGTCTCCTCTTCACCATTATCTTCAAAGACGGGGAGATGGATCGGTCCGGCGGCGGTCGGTAGTGGTACTAGGGAGGCATCTGCACCCTCGGGTTTGAAAATTGTCACTGCACAGTAAAAGACGAGTCAAAAAAATTAGTGAAGTTAAAGGTATTCGGAGGAGCTTCGGAATTATAACTTACGCCCGTGTTTGTACAGCCAGGCTTCATCGGACAAGACGGTCAAATTCCATTCGGTCTTGTTCAACTTCTTGTAAAATGCCTTGAAGGCATCGACCCAATCCTTGGGAAATTTGGAAACTTTAGCGACAGGGTCCTCGGGAAGGGCCCAGTGAGGAAGAAGGTGGAGGTCGGTTCCCTTGGCGAAAAACCACTTGTCGTGCAACCCCTTGTTGCTCGAAGGAGTCTTGATGAGGACGGATCAGTTGGGTCGTTTGTTTAATTGTCGAAGGCCAGTCTCTTTCGACCCACCAACGGTGAATAAGGCAAAGAAAAAATCAAGGCCAGGGGTGACCTCCATCTCCTGGCACAAGGCTATGAAGGAGATCAAATGGATGTACGAGTTAGGCACAAGCTGTGCAAACCCGATCCCAGCAAAACTAAGAAAGGAAGAGATGAATTCATGAAGTGGGAACCGAACCCCATATTTCAGAAGATATAGGGGAACGGCCACCCATTTGCCTTCGGGCCTCCAAAACATTTTTTAATCGGGTTTTGGTGCCTAAAGCTTGTATTCTCGGGGGATATTAAAAAGGGTTCGGATGTCAGAGATTTGAGAGGGTGTAATGGAAGATGGGGGTATTGATATGGGAGAACTCCGTTTCGAAGTGGTAGGCGTTGCGGATTTTGGCCTCGACACTGATGAGGGTAGGAAGTACCGAGGAAGAAGGGTTATCGGAAGGAGCAACCGGCAAATCAACCGGGATTAGATCGCCGGTGGTGACCGGAGGCGGGGCTGACTCAGTAGAAGGAATGGTGCTGGAATCTGCCATTTGAGGTGGAGGAGACAGAAATGCATTTCAGAGATAAAAATGAAGAAAAGGAAGCTGGAAATGTGATGATTTCTAACTAGAAATATGTGAGCGAGGAGAAGTTGGAATGATCTGATTACTCGCCAGAAATCGCCTTGCCGAAAAAGTGAGACAGAGAGTTTGAAATGAAGATATTTGGGAAAAGTGGTGATGAGGGGGGAAAGGGGGTTTTTATAGGTGTAGTCGCACACTACCCAAGGGCGGCTATTAAATGCTCAAAGGGGACCCAGCATGGAAAGGCATGCAATATTTCAAGAAATGAGGACAGACCGCTTGGGTTTCCCAGATAACTCATTATTAGTTGTCGTGACCTTTCGAATGTCTGACATTTCAAGTCTCTAATTATAAATATATTATAACAAGAGACTGGGGGGCAATGTTCGGGAGCACTTTTGTCGACTTGCAAGTGGGCCGAAGGTCTGGTGATGAAAGGGGTTGTTAAGCCCATTGGGTAGAAACCCTCAAGGGTACTAAGGGGGTTCGGATGTCAGAGTCCTATGGACCGGCATCCCGTTCGAGATGTGGTGTTCGGGTTCAGGTATCCGAGTCCTTTGGGCTGGAACCCAACTCGGGAAGTAGGCGATCGGGGTCGAGCCTTCGAGTCCTCTGGGCCAAAGCCCGAACCGCATGGCAGGCTCGATTGGTTTGGACCTGTGCAGTAGGTTGTCCTACGTACAGAGTCTAAAGTCCCAGCCAGATTTGAATAAGGTAACTCCAAAGGTAGAGATTGGATTGGATTCTACTTCCACCTTCCAAAGAGATTGTGTTGGACCCAAATATTGGTGACTTACCATATTTATGAGTCCTAATCCGACGCGGAGAAGGATTCTAAGGTGATGAGAGTACTATAAATACAAAGCTTGGGTTTTAATTAAGAGATAATACCTACTTTTGAGCACTAAACACTTAGCCTCCATTGTTAAACCTTGTGAACGGCCTGTACTTATTCTCACACCGGAGTTATCCTCCGGCGGCACAAGTCGTCAAACTTCTGTGTGATCTGTTATTGTGCAGGTTCTAGCGCGTGAATTCTGTGATTGAACACGCCGATAAAATTTGGCGTTAACAGTTGAGTTACGTTTTATAACGTCATAAACATTTAAAGGACCAAAAAAAGCTCAAGGACTAAATGTAACGAACGCGAAAACCTCTGGAACAATTATGCACCTTCACCCCAAAAATATCATACGGACAAAAACATTTGGGAGAGTTTTGCATCTGAGGGTGCATCTTTTCTTTACGACAATTTTTTTTTAAAAAAGATTAGAAAACTATGAAATTATTTTTTTTCTTTCTTGGATCTTAAATTATTATTATTATTATTTAGATATAATTCCAAAATGAGATATTCTACCGTAAAATTTTTAACAATGCTACTATCATATAAAAAAAGTATCGCATAATACTCACATATGCACACATACATATTGTGGACCCCTCCTGACATGTGGAACCCGTAATATGCATGTATGTGTGTGTGTGAGTATTATGTGACATTTTTTTATAATACTAGTAATAGTTTTATTTTAAAACTTTAGTAACTGAACCAAGCGAACCATCATTGGACTTGGGTTTTATTTACAATTTATTTGTGGAGAGATTTGCAAAAATATCAATTTAACTTGTAGAAATATTAATTTTTAAAATTTAAACGTAGAGGATAAGAGCCCACATTCTTAGAGCATTCACAATAGTTTTTTTATCTCTATCACTACTTTGCAGTGTCATTGGATCATTATACAGTACAAGAATTCAATTTTTTTCACTATGTACCCAATATGTTCCTTATGTTAATTCCTTAAATAATGAACTTTCAAATTTTAAAGTTTCAACAATCAAAGCATGTTTTGACCCTTGTAACTATTTGACCTTTGTATTGGCTTCATGCGTTAGAGCTTATGATAGATGTAATATACTACAACCTCTTGTTTTTAAGTATAAAATCACTATTAATTTATTAATCCTTTTTGAAGTAAGTATGTGATATTTTTAAATTTAAAATTAATATAAATTTAATCAATACATATTGTAACTTATTTAGAAAAAAAATACTATTACTTATAAAATTTATTATTTTTATAATTCTTAGCAAAATTATTAAGTTTGAGAATGCATCAAATTGATTTATAAAAATTAATAATAATCGTATAATTTATAAAAGAAAGAATATAATTTATCAATTGTATTCTACTGTAAAATAACTTTTATTTTATTTTAAATTTTAAGTAATTTATGGAGTGAGTGTTGAATGAATTATAGCTTTAAATATACATATAAGATCAATATTAATTTATCAATTGTATTCCATAAAATAACTTTTATTTTAAATTTTAAGTAATTTATGGAGCGAGTATTGAATGGATTGTAGCTGCAAATATACATAAGATCAATATTAATTTTTAAAAAGTTAATTTGTGATATTTTTAAATTTAAATTTAATATGATTTATTTAAATTTTGAAAATAATAAATTTTATAATTAATAGTACTTTTATTATGTTTATAATTATATGGATATAAATTAAATAAATTTATATCAATTTTGAATTTGAATACGTTTGAAATTAATTTTTAAAAAATAAGTTGATATTAATTTATAATTTTAAAACATAGTAAAAATGTCATGTGACAATAATGTCAAGATGTTTATGATTGATGAGTTGTCCACTTAAATGATGGTGTGAAATGTAATTTTGCATATATATAGAGAACGGTTGGATAAAGATTAAAATAAGGAGTCAAATAAGGATATCCTATATAGAGATTAAAATAACGAGTTAAATAAGAATAAAGAAACTGTTGGATAATAATTTATTAATATATTTTAAAATTAGGGATATAAAATTTATTACAGAAACTATTATAAATGCTCTTAATTTTAACAAAAGTAGCATGAACTACATAGGCTGACATAAAGTACGGAGTACTCTCTATGTTTCACAAAATTATTTCATTTTATTATTTTTAACATTTTATAAATAGAATCATAGTATTTTTTAATAGTACTCTAAAGTAAGATAATATCTTTTAATTTACTGTTATAATTTCATTATTACGTCATTACTATTAACCAAATACTCAAAAAAATTAGGAATAAAGAAATAAAAAATACAAAATACAAAATTTAGAAATATTAAATATATATACTTTTGTTCCACGTATAGTCCTAAAAACAACCATTTATTAGTTAAGTAGTATAGTATAATAATTAAATTTGGATTACAAATTTAACATGTCATTTTATGCATTATTACATCACTAAAAAATTGACCTTTTGAAGCAAATTGTTTTTACAAATGAGTCTATGTGAAACGAACATCATTGCTTTTGCAAGTTACAAATATGACTCTTTTTGTGAAATGAAGAAAGTTAAAGTTTCTAAGCGGACCGCGAGTCAAACAACACTAATTCAAAGGATGAAAAAAATTACCCTTAAAGTCACAAGCCTTTTAAACGGAACAAAAATATTTCGCGGGTTAAAAAGTTTCTTGTAAATGAGACTCTTTTGTGGACAAACAATTGTAATTTCTAAGCTACCCAATAGGCAAACAGCACAAGTTGAAAGGATGCATTAGCCCTAGAGAGGAACATGAGAACAAGCACAACCAAACTTGCATCCATTGTTAAGCTTTTTCTTTTTTAATGTCACCCATTGTAAACCTAAAAGCAAAAGTTAAGGTGGTCTAGAAATAAGTAAGCCATGTGATCACCAGGCCTTCCTACACCCATCAGCACCAAACTCAAGCATATGTGAGCTACAACCAGTACCACCAGAATCACCTTCAAGCTCTACTCTGCCAAGGTTTATTATCAATAATCTGAGTTCATCTTGCCAATACCTTGGTTACTTTTAACTCGCCCCTTGCCCAATACAGACCTTCCAAATTGCACTTCAAAAGGAATATATGCAAAATTGTATCGATATTTTATTGGTGGCCGGATTACAATATTGAAATCTCTGCATTTTAAATGCCAAAAATCCAGGCACCCTAAGGTGCCCAGACTTTTTGGTCTAGCCGGATTACCAATATTACACCGAACAACACAGTAAAGCCAATCCAGGAACCCAGATTTTTCAGACACAAGATCATCAAAATTGTATTAGTGGCCAGATTATCCATATTGCACCACAACACAGTAAAGCCAATTTGGATATTCTGAGTGCCAAAATCCAGAAGCCCTCATGTGGCCGGAGTTTCTGGTCACCACATAATCAAAATCGAAACTGTATAGGTGGTCGGATTAAGGATATTGCAACATTCAACACCGTAAAGCCAATATGGGTAATGGGCATTCTTAGTGCCAAAAATCCAGGCACCCTAGTCGCTCCTGTCAAATTTCTCAGTTTCTAGAGAGACTACCCCTCAATATCCTTCTTTACCTTTGCAGTGATCCTCTCAGATTTTCAATATCCTTTTTCTACTTTTCAGAAGGGTACATTATCGTTTTAATCTCTCCCACAACACTTATCACTTGTTGGATCAACTTGGACACTCATTCCCCCACCATTTGAATCTCTTCCACAACACTTGTCATTTGTTGGATCAACTTCGACACTCATTCCCCCACCGCTTGTTTGCATTCATCAGACACCCTTCCCCAATGGATCAGATTGGACTGCTCAACAAGAAAAGAAGGAACTACATAAGCTTCACTTGCACCTTGCGAACACCAAATTACTTCCAGAAATAAAAACTAGAGGGGAGCAACAAAGAGATTGATGAAAGTGAAGCTAACATTCTAGATTGGCAAAGAATTTAATTACAATGTCCCCCCAGCTACAAAGGATGTACAAGGTGCCCCAGACTCCAGTACTAGATGGAGTAACACCCAACCCTATGTTGCATCAAATGTTTACAAGAGACTGAAACTTTGCTAAGGCCCCTAGTAACAACAACAAATTAAAGGGTATAAACTAAAACTGAAACAACAAACAATGAAGTCAATAAATGCGACCCCGAAAGTTAAAGATTAGAACATGAAACTTGCTTTTGATGGCTCTGTATCCTCCTTAGTTACCAGCAATAACACAAGGCTAGTACCTCTTCCATCTGTGGCTAACGTTTCACTTCTGCATCAGCGTCCACCGATAGCTGCTAAGAGTTTTTGCAGGTATGTCAAAACTTTAACTCCAAATTAATTATACCAAAGTCTTTTCTTGCATGAATTTGTAAGGGTGATATAAATACTTTCAGAATTTGTGGACCCGTCCCATATACCCAAAGGCTCTTAGCGTTTCTTATACTTGCTTTGAACTAGGCTGAGAAGGAAGTCTGTAAATATGTGCTCGTATTCTGGCATTTTCCCATACCCTGAAGAATAAATATATAGATTCGTGTCATACCAATTCATTGAAAGATTTTCCAGACAATAGATAAATGTTGGTCGACAGAATAGCTAGATATTCTAAAATGGGTCTTCCTTACCAGGAAAATAGTTTATGTCAATGACATAAAAACGATCTCGTGTTCCATGCTCACGGATAATATCTAAGTTGAACAGATGAAGACCCTACAGAACAAGAATAATAGTAAAATACATTACACAAAATATCAAGAAATAAAATGAAAAAAAAAGAAGCAGCTTATTTTCACAGATGTTGCTGCAAAACATAAGGAAAAATCAGCCAAGTACCAGGCGGCGACGAAGTTCCCGAGCAAGTCTCTCCAGTAGAGGTCGTGGAGGTAGCTCTGAAATAAATAAGATGATCAACTCAAATAAGGCTCAACCCTTGTTATGATCACCAAACAAAAATATTCAAAGACTGGAAAAACTCACATTTATGCAATAAAAATAAGTTTCAAAACTAATCAACAAATAGGACGTGCAAAATTGGGTTGGATAGAGGAGAGGGTTGTTGTCAAAGAGGATTCCTCACCAGCAACACATGGGTCTAGATCTGCATCGTCTGCTGATGCTGCGGCACAAGAAACCCTAGGAAATCGATATACACCAGCACTTTTGGACAATTCGCGTTTGCTAACATCAGGCAAGGAGAAACGCCTAACAACCTTGATTGCTTCACCAACAATATAAACCTTGAAGAGAACACCTCCTACAACCACAAAATTACAAGCATATCAAAACTTCTCCTTCTAACAACAGACAAGGCATTACGCACCTCAGTAATTACAACTACATAGTAGCATACCATGATTAACGAATTCCTGAAGAACAAGTGGGGGTTCTAGCATCTGGAGGGAGTATTGATCATAAGCCAGTGATAGCTCATGTGACTTGGCACTTCCATCTACAACCAGAGGCTTCGCTACTGAAACAACCACAAGAATAAAACCTCAGCAGCAGGGAAATTATCACACCATAAAAACAACAGCTACAATTCCTGACTTGGTAAATTATTGAAGCTGACTGGACGAGGACTATTATATAGGCCACCCAAGATACAAAAGGTAGGTAAAGCACAGGGTAGACTTCCATAAATCTTTTTTTGGTCACCTAAATGCAGTCATTGTCAAGTGCAATGTAGTTTGTGTAGCCAAGTTAAAGCCATCACCAAAATCAGAGTACAAGTTGCAGCCTGCAGATAATATTTTCTCTTAAAAAAACACATTGTAAAATCTGAACATACCAAGGGGTAACATCAGCCCAGCTTTAGTAACTGCATCAGGAATAGATGATGGGTCTTTTTTTATTACCAATTGTCTCGGAACACCAACTTTGCCTGCATAAAACATAAAAATGGCCATCAGTTCTTTTGGGAATACTGACCTATACTGAAATTCAAACTACCAAAGATGTCACTTTGTCATATTATTAATGTTGAACAGTAGAAGAATTACCATGGGCATCAGACAAGTTCAGATCAGCAACATCCTGGAGCATGGACTGGCGATTGTACACATGTTGTATGGCATCTGGAGGATCAAGGACTGTGACTTCTGGATGCATCAGCCGATAATCCTTCAAAACATAGAAGCAAAAGAATGCTAAGAAGAAATAATCAGTCATTGTGCATGTATGTCTGCAGCAAATCGAAAGTGTCACGATTATCAAACACAGAGATGCCTTTTCAGCCTCTAGACAAGTGAGAATCTCAAGTAAAGGAAATAAAATAACAATGTTCACATAAATATGATGCAATTTGGAGATGTTAGTGCTGTACTGTATGATATCAATTTCAAAATTATATAATTGAAAATATAATATTCAAAATAGCTAAATATAAATATTCAATATAAAGACTAGTATGCATACTTCGAACAAGGTATGGAGCCAGCAGTTTTAGGTATGGAACAGATAGCCTACTTTTCCTCTACTCTTAACTATTTTCTTAAATGCTAATGACTAAAAACACCAGGGGCCATCAAAAGAAACTATAATACTTTTTAGCAACAGTTTCAAAGTTATCATAATGTGATTACTACTGAACTTATCCCATAAAGTGATAAAGGTGGTTATATACAGTAGAAATGAATTATTGTTGTCCTTCTCACAGTTACCAAATACTCTTACCGACCAAGTGAACCACATATTGGTCCTTGTGTAACATGGTACTACTCTTACGTACTAATACTCTAAATTTAGCTTACAAAAATATTTCTTTATTGTTTTACCTATAGTTGTAGAATATCAATATTCTAACTTAGTATTGGATTTGAAAACATCACATTTATACTAAATTATTTATAAAACAATTAACTTGTTGTTTCTACTAAAAATCTTCTATCAAACTTGGTAAGAGAACTCCTAACTATAAGCACTCATATAATGCTAACCTAATGTACAACGTTTTAGCATGTGTAATGTACCGTGTACCCGTATCGGTTTGTGAATGAACCTCATTCAAGGTTACACTGGACTCCTTTCAGAGAAACCTAGAAGCCTTGACAACTAAGTCTTAATAGAATTCAACTTGCAAACAAGGAAATATAGTATGTAGTCCATTACATAAGGTTAAAAAAATACTTTAAAGCAAAATTACCAAGTCTTGAAAAAAACAAGAATCAGTTAGCTGTCTCCAGTTAGCCTCACAAAAAGGAATTGGCGATCTGCCAAGGAAAAATGAGCCCATTTTAACAAAATCAGGAATCCTTTAAGAGAAAGGCTACAGAAGACCTGTACAATTCAGATATATTGACCATCACTTGCACGAATCTTGAGGACCTCAATTATCAAGTAATGATTCATGACGGGGGGAAAGAGTAAGCATTCTGCAAGTTATGTCAGATTGGCATAAGTCTAAAGCAACACGACACATGGTTCCCCTAGTTACTGTCATTGCATCTTCAGTCGCAGCATTGATGAATTATATCACATAGTACCATAATTATATGCATCAACTAGTTATAAATATTTAATGATATTTGGAGGACCAACCTCAAGGATTTTTTGCCATTCCTTTCCTGACAGCTGCATTAAAATATGGGGAAAATAGTAATTGTCAGATGTAATAATAATCTAATCTCTAAAAAAGTTTTTGCACAATGTAAACAGAGGCAAAGATGAATGGTACATAATATGAAGCCCATGGCCCACGAGAGTGGAATTGGTCCCAAAAACACACTCAAGAGGGGGAGAAGAACGCACAAAATATTCACTAACCTTATGTAAGACAATGTCAAAAGGACCTTGCTCAGAAAGAGGCCTACTTTGGTCAATAGCAACAAATAATATCCCCTTATTCCTGTATCGTGTACAAACAGAAAAGAGTCAGATTACTTATTTAGCAACAGAAACCCAAGGAAAGCATATATACAAATCATCAATAAAAACAAAAGTTTACAAACAAATAAGAGCTTCAAGTCTCAAATTTAGGTCCAAGAGAAAGGACAGCCTTCACACTCGTTAGCATCAAACAAATTGCCCATAAATGACTTCGACAAATATTCAAACAAAAAACGGGCAAACACATATAGCATCTCATAAACAATTGCCTTTAACATATTACAATATATCCAAAGTGAGTTTACTTCTCTTACCCCAAGAAAGAGGTCATCTTTGACCTCCTTAAAAAAGGCAAGCAAACAATATGACACATGTAAAACATGACAAACATGACAAACAAATATCTCAACAACATGAACATGATTTTGAATTCAATCCACAAACATTCAGAGTTAACAGAACAACATCCAGTAAATATCAATTTTAAGTTTTTACCCATGGATATTACTTCCTAGTAAAAGATGAAACCAAAAATTATTGAAGACAACATTTAGAGTTAAAGATCAACACCCAGTAAATACCAATTCTCACCCATGGTTATTGTTTCCTACAAAAAGATGAAACCAAAAATTACAGAAGACGCTATTCACCAACACCAACAACATATCTGACAGTTTAACATACACAAGCAATCACTTTCGTTTTGCATAAAGATATTATTTTCAAAGGATAAGGACTAAACCACCACAAAAAACTTACAATTATTACAGACGATTGAAACCATTGTCATTTTATTTTAGTGACCACATAACGTTAAGCCCACAAGTGATAGAATATTCAAAACCAAGATTCTAAATCTAAAACACAATAAACAAATAAACAGCTCCAGCTGGTCACACAAACAGCTTTTAGATCAATTTCAAGGAAATACAGCATGATCTCAAACGTCGATTGTACACAGACATGTAGATATTCCAATATTTCAGTCCTGATCACATAGAAAAATAAATTAAATTGAAACAAATTCAAATCATTTTTCCTTAAAAACAAATATTTACACGTACATATCTCCGTGTGTAAAAATATAAGATTGGTTAAATTTCTAACTGGGTTGGTCCGAATTGAAAGAACGAACAAAGATTACCTAGCCAAGCCCTGAAGTTTGGGCTGCAAAAAGCTCTTAATCTTCTTAGAAGTAAGAGCATAACCAACCACCACAGCCTTCATATGGTGTGGAAACCCTCCGACTGAAGATACTACCTCTTCTTCTCTTTCCTCTTCATTCTTATAGTCTACAATTTCCTCCATCAACCTCATTGTCAATTTCTTCCTTCTAATCATGCAAAATACAAACCCTAATCTGAAGATTAATCTGGTCTAGAAATCACAGAAATTGGTACTAAAATTACTGAACGAATTTGAATTTTTCTGAATCTAATGATATTATTTTGTTTTTCTTCTTCTTTTTTCGATATATTTGGAAAAAATCGGAGAATTTGTTACAGAAGAGGAAGGAGAAGGAGGCGGAACAGGAAGCTGAGGGCTAAATTAGAGAGAGAAAATACATACAGAAATGAGAGTGGCGAGTAGTATTTATATACTCCTAGAGGTTGGGGATGCTTAGCTGTACTATTTTTATTATTTTTATTTATTTTGTTTATTTGTATTTGATTAATATATAATGTGAAAATGGGTAACGCGTCAGGGTTTAGTAATGATATATAGTCCCACCCGCTTTTGTAGACGAAAATGTTCAACGCGCTGGATGACGTGTAACACACAATACACACATTTTGGATTGGATTGCCATTGCCATGATCATTATCATTACCAATGTATCGATAAGGTTATGATGCATGGATTTATCTTTCATTAAGATTTTAATTTTTGTGTTTATTATTCCCTCTCCCAAAATTAGAAATATAATAAGGATTTTAAAATCAAACGATCATATATTAAACTAAATTTATATAATTTATAAAAATTTAAAATTAATAAAATAAATTTTGTGATATCAACATTAGGAAATTTCTTTTTAGGTGTATTTCTACCCCTTTTATATTTTCTTTATTTTTTTATTCAAAGAGTGACATGTTATGAAAAGTCTGAAAAAAAGGCCGACGAGATTTTGAAAGGTTTATTTTAATAAATGATCAATTAGACACAGTCTTCAGTTAGTAAACATTTAAATGGATGTATTATTTCATTCGAATTTTAGGATTTTTGCAATATGGACCTAAATGTAACTCGGTTAAATTGGTCTGAAACTGAGATTTATAGAGTTCAAGAGCTTACTTAAGCGAGGGGAAGGTGTTAGACACCCCCGACTTCCTTGATGACACGATTATCGCTTCTTAATGTTTTTTCTAAATATGTGTGTGTGTGTGTGTAATTTGAAAGAAAACCTAGGATATCACCACTTGTTAATAATTGATCCGGGTTGGACTCGTGGATCATGAACATCCACTTGGGTATGAATATTGGATAACCCAATAAGGATTGGAAGAGTCCCATATCACTTGGAAGTATTTTAAATAATACGTGATATGGTTAGGACTCTATATGAGATAATTCTCTTGATTTAGTCAGTTGTAGACTTATGCCATACGTATTGGGTTTTACGTTAAATACTGAAGCTTACTATGTGTAGGGCTAAGGAAAAATAACGTATTATTTTTCCCATACAGTTTCTCTCTAAATACTCTCTCTAGTATTTCCAAGTTTCCATCAATAGGCTTTCATATACTTGGTGTGAACACTTGATTAGTTCATTCGCATTGATTGATTGTAACAACTATATATTGACGAGAAGTACGAAGGATCGTAGTAGCTGTGTTCGTGGTGTCGCTTGTAGATTTGGCATTTGATTCAACCGTTTATGCTTCGTAGATACTTACCGATTCATATTTAAGTATTATTTATGTGTTAGTTTTCACATAAAATTTTAACATTGATATCAGAGTCATGCTATGTCTGATCTCACATAAATATTTTGTCATTATTTTAATTTTTTGCATATAAAGCTTGTAAAAGGACATGGCGTAATATGCTAGAGTACATATTAGAGGCTGAAAATACAGTATGATATAGTCCATATGCATGTTTAAACACCTGCAAAATTTCGTTTCAATCGGATTTGTATTTTGGACAAAACGCAAACCCTAATTCGTATTTAAGTTTTTTTCTAAATAAAAATCTATTTTTCTACAGAAGCCAAATGTATATTTTCTTTAAATATTAAAATAGTACATCTCGTCACGATTCCAAAAATATAAAGTTTGTATTTTTTGGACATCTGTAGAATTAATTATGATTTTTTTTAAAAAAGGGTACCAAACTGTAATTGTGCTTTTGGTCTATTGAGGAAGAAGACGAAGCTGACGTTAGCGTCAGCGCGTCAACTGTTAGTGTGGGGGCCACACGCAAGCATGGTACGTGGGGTCCACGCGCCAACTTTTGGACATTTTTTTGAAATTTTGTTTTACAGAAAAATTTGTTTTTATTTTCTGGTCACTTTAATCATTTTTCTGAATTTTTCCATCAATGAAAAATATTTTCGAAAATTGTTTGTAGCTATTTAAAGTGCTTTAAAAATTGTTTAAAAAATTGTCTAAAAAATTTTTTGGGTCCAAATTTTTTCTTGTGATTTCAGAGGCATGTTTACAAGTTATCCGCTTATTGGTGTTGAGAATCGGAGTGTACTGAGTATCTTAAATTATTTTACTATCAAATATTATTTATTTGAAAAATAATTTCATTAAATATTAAAATATTATTGAAAAATCACAGTATTAAATTTTCAAGTATACATACTGTTGGAAAAATATTTGGTCAATTTTGACTAACATTAAATATTATTTCACATTTATTGTTGCATATTTATGTGTTAATTTTATGTTTATTGTGCATATTTGTTGCGTTCGTCTCCTTAGGACTTGACCAAATACATATGGCTTCCTAGTGGAAGCTGTGGTTGGTACATTCATGCACATACCCCTTATTTGTTATTCTATGGTGCTTTAGATGGACTAAAAAGGGTTGATATTTAATCATTTTTGGAGGCAGGTTCTCACATTGTGATAGAGACCTGAGATAAAATAATTATGAGAAGATAACTGCAATATTCCCAATTTTATTATTAGATTGATGTACTAGGAATCTCTGATGTAAAATTTGGTATTGATGTATTTATATCGAAGTCTTGTAAGGGAACGTATTTTGCACTTGTTCTTAAATTAATTGATTTTATCTCCCAAAGAACAATTAAATTATCAATATGGTTTTTTGTTTCATAAACCCCGTCCTTATTTTTGTTGTAATGGGCTATTTGGATTTTGTCATATAAAATAAAATTAATCACAATTATTTATTTTATGACATGGAATGATGATTATGAGCTTAGCAATTTTTCGATTTCTATCCATAGACTAAATAATTGTGATTACTTAGGATTTAATGACAAAATTATCATGTGTGCTAATATTCATATTTCGTGCAACCTTATTGTAGTGAAATGGTCTCTAAAAATATGATTGCTAACCTTAACAAAGGTGAAAAATTGGATGATAAAATTATTACCTTTGGTAGAAGAAAATTCAATATCTGCTTAATGAGTTAGATGTGTTTGAAACTTTAACAACTACTATGCAACAGCCTGAGGAGGGCACCACTATTCAGTATCATCGAGACAAACAAACCTACGATGAATGGGTCAAGAAAGATCGTTTTGCAGGCTTTACCATGTTAAGCAGCATGCACAATGACCTTATTGGCGAATTTGAGTCCTGCAAAACTACAATGGAAATGTGGGATATGATTAAGAAGTCCTTTGGTGGGACTACTGCTACTAGGTTGTGCAAGCTTAATTATAAGCTGGACTGTTACAAGAAGGAACCCAAAAACACTATGGTGGAGCACCTTCGAATAATGTTAGCAATGATCCGCGAGCTTAGTGCAGCTGGCACAACCCTTACTGAAGAGCAACCGATTCAAGTTGTGCTCAGGTCTTTACCTGATGCTTGGGAACCTTTGACTATGATACATAATGACAGTATCAAAACTCTTGTTGATCTCAAAAGGCCTTTTGAGCTTGAATATGAGTGTCGTGGTGATAAAGATGGCAGCTTTGTCTTCATGGCTCAAGCTGGTCCCCGCAATGCAAAAGGTAAGCGCAAGAGACAAGCTAATGGCAACAATTAGGTTAAGACTAATGCACCAAAACAGAAGGGTAATGCTAAGCGCCGTAGGGGTAAAAGAGGAGGAAATAAGAAGATGACTTGCTATAACTGTCAGGAGGTTGGACATTTTGCTCGTGAATGCACTGAGAAGAAAAAGGTACAATCTAAATTTCTTTATTACGATGAATACTTTGTGTGTTTACATGTTTTTCTTGCTCAAACTGATCCTTCGTGGATTATTAACACAGGAGCAACCAAGCATGTAACTCGCGATTGATAAGTAGGTTTTATACCTACTTATCCGGTATCTATTACTTGAATTTATTGCTTAAACTCATGTTTCTTAGTTACTTTTCATGCATTTCATGTTCATCTTGTAGGTTATACGTTTGGGAGCGGTGTGAGCGACTATTGGTAAGGAAAATACAAGGAAAAAGCAATCCGGACATCGTTTATGCTTTCATGTTCAATTCATGTTCTTGGCTTGGAGCTTAGACTATATTGTAGAGCGTTTTCTTAGCTTTTCGGAACATCTTGAATCATTCAAATCGGAGTTCGAATGAAAGAGTTATGACATTTCTACCAACGGACGTTGAACTTCACCGTTTTGGGTGGTCATTTGCATAGCAGTCACTTCCAGTCCAATTTCTACCATCATGCGTTTGTTATTTCTGAAATCTCAAAGAATAAAAGTTGTATATCTCGTCGATAGCTTCGATTTGATAGGTCGCGGGCCCCATAACTCATCTCGGTTTAAAAGTTATGGCAATTTTAGCAAAGGAGGTACCAACAGAAAAATAATTGGTAGTTTGCACCTCATATATTTGGATAATCATCATATTGATCACCACCAGTCATATTCATGCATGTAACTAATTTAGATAATACATTTTGAGATGCATGATGGTGAGTGTGTGTAAGATTTGCTATTATAATAAAACATTCTTTTTCTTTGATGGTTTCATCATTTGCTAGGTTATGTCCACATGGTTTAAATGTTCACATAGTGAGAATCAACTTTACAATTTATTAGTATTTGGTTGATTCATGGAGGTGATCAGTTTCTATGAATCTTCAAGATACCCTTGTAGAACTGATCATACTCTGTGTGTTATTAAACACTTAGACCATAGGTTGTACATATATATTAACCCATCAACAAAGATTACTTCTCATAAATTTAATTTAACCTGTGATGCTCTTATGACCCATTTCAGATTTCTTTCACGATGTCATCTTCAACCTAAGACTTGGATGGAGCAAAAGTTTATAGGCATTTGAGTTTCCACCCTCAGTGTACTTTCCCTCTTCACCGGTTTTAGGTAGATTATGATTCCCTGAAAGAATACTATTATAGTTTATAAGGGAGTGCAATTATGATTGTTGGTTGATTTCACAATCAAAGCAAACGTGCAAGTATACACGGTCAACAAGTAATATAGTGATAAATTAGAGTGTCGATCCCTCAGAGAATTCTAATTTATAAATTCCAATTACTAGTACTGTACCAATTCAATTTTATTTAAACAACCAAAAATTATAACTATTTAGAAATTATGCTAAAACTAAGAAAACTAATTGCAAACGTATTTAAGAAATTATATTAAAAGAAAGCAAAAACAAATTGACAATTATTGGAATGCAGATAAATGATAATTAAGACTCCAATTTCCCCAATTATGACTATTAAATCAACTATTCAATTATCCTAATTATTATGTCTATTGAATTGTTAACATGAATTCTCAAATGTCAAAAGCCCTTTTCCAAGTGATCAAATGACTTCTATTTAATCCAGATTAATCTTGCTATATTCCTATGCAAAATAAGTGAATTAAACTCCTTTAATCCCAATCCCTTATGTGTTACATGCGGTGAAAAGATATTTCCATTCAATTCAAAAACCTAATTATTCACTGTGCAAATAACTAAGTCACATGTCATCATGCCCAGTTCTAACCCTAGAATTCATTTCCCAATTCCTTCTAGAGTAACAAGGTAATTATTGGCTAGATAATTAATCAATAAATCCAAGACATGATGAACAATTCACTTCAACATAAATAATTAGAATAAATTAAATAATCAATTCATAACCATAAAAGGTTCCATTGGAATCTTAATAAAAGAAATTAGTTCATAACGGGAATAAAAATCACAAATAATTGATAAATCATCTTTAAGACGTTATGTAAATTAAAAGAATAAAGGGGAAGAAAAACTCCAAGTTGTAGCCTTCAGATCTGATCTTGCTCCTTGCTTTCTCCCCCAAAATTCTGTAGAGTTTTTTTTTAATTCAGTAAGAATAATTCAATTTATAATTTCTTGCCCAATTCCACAAATCCTAGTCCAATTAGGCTTCTAAACACACCAAATTCGAAGTCAACTGTTAGTCAACTCCAGCTCTTAACAGCTCCACACGCGCGCGCCTCTTTTTGAGTTGACCGAGGACTAGCGCCCCGGCGCTATCGTGTAGAAACTGCCTCTTGCCTCCTTTTTCAGCCCAATTGTTCCACGTTGTTCCTAATTGCTCCCAATCAATGCACACTCCTGCCACAACACACTAAAACGAGTAAAATAATACTAAAACGATTCGAACACATAACAAATTAAGGTTAAATGTAATTAATTCATGGGTATATTGCCCAATCATCAAATACCCCCAAACTTAAATCGTTGCATGTCCTCAGGCAACAAAACACAACACAATTAAGCAAACATCATGCAAATGCAATCTAGCTACATGACGATAATCCCAACAATTCAATAGTTGACGAATATTCAGGCCTCAGAAAAATTACAAAAACGTGCTAATACCTCATGTTACAACTGATCAACAATATCCCAACACTAATTCAATCCAAATCTGTTATTACTGATATTGTGAGTGTGTGTTCAACAACCATGATAACCAATGTCAAGCACAAATCTGAAAGATAATAAAGTTCTTAATAAGCGCCATACAGTTCAACTTAAGAACACATTAAATAAACTCAATTCAACTGAAATTAGACAATCACCAAAATTCAGAATCCAACATGGAATACTTATGCTTATTTTTGTTAAACGGGGGCATTTTGCTCTTTTCCCGTTATTTTATATTTTTATTTTTATTTATTTATTTATTTATTTTAAAAAAAAATGTCTGTGCAATGTCTCATTCCATTAGGCCAACGACTCCCAGACCATATAAGACCTTAGGGCGCTAGGTTTTAAGATACCCCTTCGGGCGTACTTGCTCAAGTCACAAAGGCCCCGAAACAAAACTAGCCACGGTATATATATATATATATATATATATATATATATATTTTTTTTTTCTTTTTTTTCGAAGCTTATATATCCCAAAATTCTTTCCAAACTTAAGTTCAAGTCTAAATTCAATCTTCACTAACTACTTAACTTGTTCCTCTATTTCACTAGCATTCAACCTTTAAAACTCTATTATCTAACCATTTAAACTATCATAGCCAACATGGTCGTTTTTCAAAGTGCCTTCCTATAACATCAGTGTCAAACAAACAAAGATTCAATTCATGTCAAGAAAATTATATCACTGACTCAACAATCCTTATTAGACTTGTTCATGCAATTTTGCTTTCATCATTGGCCCCAAATATACGCATTATCAAAAACTGGAATTAACATGCAGTCCTAAATGCTCAAAAATAAACTAACAATCATAAACCAAATCCACAAACTAATACTTAGAAATAAAAATTAACTACCCCCAACGAATCTAGAGTAATGACCTCATGCGATAAATAAAGCAAAACAATACAAAGGACTTCCTTGACGAGTTTATTCCTCTGGTGGAGCATCATCGTCCTCGCTCATCTCTTGATCAGAGGGGGGAATACTGGCAGAACATGAGCAATTGGGAAGTGGCTAAGTTAAACGCCCGGATGGGATTGGACGGTCAGGATATTCTGTGCGGCAAATTGGTCCACTAAAAACTTGAAAATCACGTCTTGACGTTCCGATAAGCGCACATTCTAAGACTCCATATTGTAAAACCAGCCGTCTATCTCCCGCTGGACAGCTTCGGGGACCACACCTCGATGAGCTGCAGAAGAGGGACCGTAAGTAGGTGGAGCCTGTGAGGATGGTACTTGAGATTGCTCAGCTTGGGGAATTATAAAACCCAATCCCCTAGGGTGATTAGCTCCCCCAGTTCACACTTTGTACCTGCTGATTAACTTATGGTCCAGCACTGGCATAGGCTTGTGTATCATTTCGTCTGACTTCTATTTAACGCCGAACTTAGCACATAATACGCAGATGAGGGACGGATGTGGTAATCCTCCAGTGGTACTTCCTCGAGATGCGAGAAGAACGGATTGCAAAATGAGATGACCCACATCAATTTTGAATCCTTTGATAATTGAGTATAGAAGCACTGCACGCTCCCTGGTAACATGACTTACATGGGTGAATGATATGAGTTTTGCGCATAGAAACGCATACCATGCTTTCCCATATAAGCTGAGGTTGGAAAGTGGGAAAGTCATGTTACCGCGTTCGTGTACTGTCCATGTGGTGCCCGGCTGACACAACTCCCGAATTATCTGCTCATAATCTGGCCCATCACTTACTAACCGTGCATATTCATCATCAAATCCTTCTAGTGGCAGCTGATAGCATCCATTGAAGTCCTCTTCGCCAATTTCTACTATTTTTCCCCTTACAAATACTCCGTAATGATTATGTTCGGGCACGTTGGCGTAAAATTCTTTCACAACTGCAATCACTGCTGGGTCGGGCTGCTCAGTGAGTATGAACCAGTTTCTCTCGGCTATCATGTCTGCCATGTCGCCATCCTTTGCCGGATCCGGGGTCAACCCACGTTCCGGAACTAATGATCAAGTAGCCATGCGGTTGTATCTTTCCTGGGCAGCAAGGCTAACAAAACGTCGGCTGTCAAATTTTGGAGGTGGAGTCGAGGCGGTTCCTGGTCCTTCCCTACGCTGACGTTTCGATGCCATATCGAGAATCTGCAAGTACAAGCATGCATATATTAGGATTGAACAAATTTTTTAGTTTCAATAAACTTATGTATGACTCGACCCCCAAACTTTGAAAGATATATGGACATTGAGCACCTTTGCGGGGTTGATGTTGGATCAAATAACACTAGTATAGGCACAAGTGGACCGATGGTGTTATGCACTCATCCGTTTATAAAGTTGGCACATGCAACACACCTTAGGTGACATGCCTGAATCAATAAAGTCTAATCTCTCTACTCTCATTCACTATGTGTGATAGTAACCAAGAACAAGTGCTACAGTGGATTGAACTCAGTGTGGTAACACATGGGTCTAGAGTGATAATGCTTGAACATAGTGATAAGTGTGCATGTGGGTAAGATCAATGGTTCAGGCATTTCATCAAACATCTAAGAGGCAACTCATCAATCACTTAAATTTTCACCAAGTTACTAGCAACTCCTACCCTTTATTAATCAAAAATATCCCATTGATGCAACATCTACTTTTAAATAAGCAATTTATGGCCATGATGCAAGGTAGAACAACAAAAACGTGTATCTATAGAAAAGAGACACATCTGAGTATAGAACACTTACCAAACAAATTAACACCCATGCTTGTTGCACGAAAATGAAAGTAAAACATTAATCATACCTTGGTAGATGATTGAAAGAAAGACGAAAATTGAGTCGTGTAACCAAGTGAAAGGGAGAATGAAATCGTGTATGTGATAGAGGATAAGATGCGTAATGCTTAATAGAAGGGGAGTATGTAACCATTCGGCAATTGAAGACCATTTAGGACTCTTGGCTGACCCCTAGCGCTGGGGCGCTAAGTTTGTATGGGAAAACAGCGCCGGGGCGCTATTAGTCAGTAGGTGCAGGAGACCTTTAGCGTCGGGGCGCTATATTTGCCTAGGAATTCAGCGCCGGGGCGCTATTGCTCAGAAACTGGTGAAACCTCTTAGCGCCGGGGCGCTGTCTTTGCGCTATAGAACAGCGCCGGTGCGCTGCTAGGCAGCAGCGTCAAGACTTTCGCGTCCACATCTCTGTTCACCATGATGAGTAACTTCACTTTCTAACCTTCTTTTGTTCTATGCTAAAGACAATTTAATCAATACATAAGAAGAATAAAATAAAATACTCTATGAAGTAACATGAAATAAAGAAAAATAAAATAAAATAAAATAAAATTGATTGGGTTGCCTCCCAATAAGCGCTTGGTTTACTGTCGACGACCCGACTTTTCGGTGTTGCTCAGTTGTCCACTTGTTTGGAGAGGTACTGGACCGTAGCTTGACGTTCGATTGGTCCACTCCAATAATGTTTCAGACGTTGACCATTGACCTTGAATGTACGCTTTGAGTTCGGTTCCTCGACCTCAACGTTTCCGTGTGGAGCGACAAATATAACTACGAATGGCCCGGACCACCGGGATTTCAATTTTCCTGAGAATAAACGCAGTCTCGAATTGAAAAGAAAAACTTGTTGGCCCGGTTCAAATGTTTTATTGAGAATTTTCTTATCATGCCAAGCCTTGACTTTCTCCTTATGGAGTTTTACGTTTTCGTAAGCGTTGAAGCGAAATTCATCCATCTCGTTCAACTGTAGTAACCTTTGCTCACCCGCTGCTTGTTCATCAAAATTAAGCTTCCGAATGGCCCAATATGCACTATGTTCTAGCTCGACTGGGAGGTGACACGCTTTTCCATAAACCATACGATAAGGTGTCATACCGATCGGATTCTTATATGCTGTACGATATGCCCATAGAGCATCGTCAAGACGTAAAGACCAATCTTTCCGTGTCGGATTGACCACCTTTTCCAGAATTCTCTTGATCTCCCTATTTGAGACCTCAGCTTGGCCATTGGTTTGAGGGTGATATGCAGCGGCGATTTTATGTCGAACCCCATATTTCACCAGTAACTTTGTGAACTGCTTGTTGCAAAAATGTGTTCCCTCATCACTTATTATTTCCCGAGGAGTCCCAAAACGCGTGAAAATAATTTTCTTCAAGAATCGGAGGACTACGTTAGCATCATTTATGGGCAAGGTTGCGGCTTCTACCCATTTGGAAACATAATCCACCGCCAATAGAATATACTGATTACTGAACGATGAGGGGAACGGTCCCATGAAATCGATGCCCCAAACGTCGAATAATTCTACCTCCAAAATAGAGTTGAGTGGCATCTCGTTTCGCTTGGAGATATTACCATTGCGTTGACATCTGTCACACTTCAGCACATAGAGATATGCATCCTTGAATAACGAAGGCCTGTAAAATCCAGATTGTAACACCTTGGCCGCAGTTCGATCTCCGAAATAATGTCCTCCGTAATCTGAGGAGTGGCAATGGCCTAATATACTATTCATTTCTTCATGAGGTACACAACTTCTTATCATTTGATCCGCGCAGGCTTTAAACAGGAACTGTTCGTCCCAATAATATTGCTTCACGTCATGTAGGAATTTCTTTTGTTGCTGCGAGTTCAAATCCGGAGGTAACACCTTAGCTACCACATAGTTCACATAATCAGCATACCACGGCAGTGTTGTGATCACTCGTAGAAGTTGTTCGTCCGGAAATTTTTCGTTAATCAATGCGTTGTCCTTCTTCTGCACCTCATCATTTTCCAATCGCGATAAGTGATCCGCTACTTGATTTTCTGTACCCTTTCTTTCCCGGATCTCCAAATCAAACTCCTGCAGCAATAACACCCAACGGATTAACCTTGGTTTGGCATCCTTCTTTTCGATCAAATACTTGATTGCGGAATGGTCCGTGTAGACAATGACCTTAGTTCCGATGAGGTATACTCTAAATTTGTAGAAGGCGAACACGACTGCAAGTAGTTCTTTTTCGGTGGTTGTGTAGTTCAACTGAGCATCTGTCAACGTCTTGCTTGAGTAATAGATTGTATGGAAGATTTTGTTGTGACGTTGACCCAAAACTGCTCCCACTGCATAATCGTTGGCGTCACACATCAATTCGAATGGTAAAGTCCAATCGGGCGCCATAATGATCGGAGCAGATACCAACTTCTTCTTTAGAATCTCGAATGCCTCGATACAGGACTGATCTAATTTGAAAAGCACAACTTTCTCTAACAAAGAACACAAGGGTTTTGAGATTTTTGAAAAATCTTTGATGAAACGTCGATAGAAACCCGCATGTCCCAAAAAGCTCCGGATTCCCTTCACAGATGATGGAGGTGGTAATTTCTCAATAGTCTCAATCGTTGCTTTATCCACCTCTAGTCCGGCTGCAGAAACCCTATGCCCAAGAATAATCCCTTCATTCACCATGAAGTGACATTTTTCCCAATTAAGAACTAGATTAGTCTCCACGCATCATTTCAATACTAACATCAGGTTTTTCAAGCAAAGATCAAAGCTATCGCTAAACACGAAAAAATCGTCCATAAATACCTCCAAATTTTTCTCGACCATATCGGAGAAGATCGCCATCATGCTGCGCTGAAAGGTCGCTGGTGCATTGCATAGACCAAAAGACATTCGTCGAAATGCAAATGTACCGTAAGGACATGTGAATGTCATTTTCTCTTGATCCTCCGGTGCAATAACAATTTGATTATATCTCAAATAACCATCCAAGAGACAATAAAACTGATGTCCCGCTAGCCTATCCAACATCTGATCAATGAATGGTAAAGGAAAGTGATCCTTACATGTGGCTTTATTTAACTTGCGGTAGTCCATGCACACTCTCCATCCTGTAACTGTTCGAGTAGGGATGAGTTCATTCGATTCATTCTTCACCACTGTCATACCCCCTTTCTTTGGTACGCATTGTACAGGACTTACCCACGAACTATCTGAGATTGGGTAAATTATGCCAGTGTCTAACCACTTTATTATTTCCTTCTTCACTACCTCCTTCATGATGGGGTTTAGCCTTCTTTGCATCTCGATGGTTGGTTTCGTCCCTTCCTCCATTAAAATCTTATGCATACAAAAAGATGGGCTAATACCTCGAATGTCCTCTATAGTCCACCCAATTGCTATTTTAAACTCGCGCATAACCCGTAGCAATTTTTCCTTTTGGGTATCATTCAATTCCGTGGAAACAATAACTGGTAGGGTCGAATCTTCCCCCAAATAAGCATACTCAAGATGAGAGGGGAGTGGCTTTAATTCCAACACCGGTGGCTCTTCTATTGACGGTTTGAACTTCTTACCTTCAGCTTCGGGTCTCTCTATGGTATCGAAGGATTGATTATTTTTCCGGCAGAATGATGATGTTTCTAGCCATTTGATCTGCTCAATATCCTCATCAATACTATAGTCCTCTATTCCGAGCAACATGGATTCTATTGGATCCTCTGAGTAATTACCGTAAATCTTGTGATTAACTATCTCATCCATTAAATCCACCCGCACACACTCACCTTTTTCCTTTGGATAAGACATTGATTTAAACACATTAAACGTGACTTGTTGATCTTCAACTCGCATCGCCAATTCTCCTTTCTGTACGTCGATCAACGTTCTTCCCGTTGCTAAGAATGGTCGCCCGAGAATGATGGGAATCTCACTGTCCACTTCACAATCAAGAATAAAGAAATCCGCGGGGAAAATGAATTTATCCACTTTTACAAGCACATCTTCAACTATACCTCGTGGATATGTAACCGATCTATCCGCTAACTGCAAACTGATATTGGTTGGGCGTGGAGCCTGGAGTCCGAACTGACTGTAGACGGATAATGGCATTAGATTAATACTGGCCCCCAAATCACATAACGCTCGTCCAGGAAACTGATTTCCAATCTCGCACGGTATATTGAAGCTACCTGGGTCCTTGAGCTTTGGCGGTAACTTATTCTGAATGATAGCACTGCATTCTTCTGTCAATGCTACGGTCTCGAATTCACCCAATTTCCTCTTCTTTGACAACACCTCCTTCATAAACTTCGCATAACTCGACATCTATTCCAAGGCTTCGGCGAAGGGGATGTTGATGTGCAGTTTCTTGAAGATATCCAAAACTCGTGAGAACTGCTTATCTAACTTGGATTTCTGAAATCTCTGCGGATACGGTATGGGAGGAATTGTTTTGGTTGGTTCTGAATTTTTCTGCTGTGAGATCTCCTCGTGATGCTTTTCGGTATCCAGCTCTTTCTCTATTTCGAGTTGTGCCTTGTCCTCCTTTTCCTTGTCCGTGGCCGAGTCTTGTAGTTCTTTCCCACTCCGTAGAGTTACCGCTTTACAATGCTCATCTCTGCCCGGGTTTTTCTCGGTGTCGCTCGGAAGTGTTCCAAGTGGTCGGTTATTCAATGCATGTGCCAATTGTCCCAATTGATTTTCTATGTTTTTAATTGATGCAGTCTGACTTTGTATACTCATCTCCACTTGATCCAATCTTTTATCACTCTCATCGTGCCTTTTCTCGGATGCCTTAATAAATCTTTCCAAAGTTTCCTCCCAGCTTACTTTTTGCGCGGGTTGTTGTGTCTGGTTTTGAAACCCGAAATTGTTTTGATGTCTCAGTGCTTGTTCTGCAGCTTGGTTGTTGCTCCATGAAAATCCAGGATGATTTCTCCACCCCGGATTATATGTATTTTAGTTCGGATGAGGCTGATTAGACTTACTATAACTCCCCACATATTGTGCTACTTCTACATTGATGGCACATTGATCCGTGGTATGATCCCCAGCACAAATTTCACAGGACATAGCTACCTGCTGAGTGGATTGTGGGCGCATTAATTCCATCTGCTTAGCTATTGCGGACACTTGCATTTGTAAAGATGTTATCGCATCCACAACATACTTTCCCCCTGCTTTCGGAGGATTAGACCTCGTAATGGGCCACTGGTAATTATTGGTGGCCATTGTTTCTAACAACTGAAATGCATCTTCAAGGTTTTTAGACATAATCGCTCCTCCTGCTGCTGCGTCAATACTTGCCCTTGTGGATGATTTTAAACCATCGCAGAATATTGCTAATTGCATCCATTATGGAATTCCATGGTGTGGGCACTTACGGAGCATGTCCTTAAACCTTTCCCATGCCTCATACAGTGATTCCGAATCAAACTATGCGAACGTATGAATGTCATTCCGTAGTTTTGCTGATTTGGCTGGTGGGAAAAACTTAGCTAGAAATTTTTGAGCCAAGTCGTCCCAAGTGTGGATTGAGTCAGGAGGCTGAGGGTATAACCAACTGCGTGCTTTGTCTTTCAAAGTAAATGGGAACATTCTCAATCTTGTAGCATCTTCCGACACATTGTTGAATTTAAAAGTGTCGCAAACTTCCAAAAAACTCAAGATATGCTCGTTCGGATCATCTAATGGACCACCCCCAAACTGACATTGATTCTGAAGCATTTGAATAGTTGCTGGTTTAATCTCAAAATTATTAGCGTTGATTGCCAGTCTCCTTATGCTCGACTGTATATCCGTGACATTAGGCATGACATAGTCCCGAAGTGATTTCTGATCATTCCCTGCCATATTCACTGGAATTTCTTGTTCCTCCAGTTTTTCTTCCTCAGGTGATAACACACTAATCTATTTACCTTTCTAGAATTTCCTTTCAATCTCGTCGATATAAGGAAAAAGTTCCCTTCTTGCCCTTGATCTAGTGTGCATACACTAGCAAAGAATTCCTGCGAAAACAAAAAGAAAAATTAAGTAACATTTAAATTAAGACTGAATTGATTATAACTAATATGGAATTAATTTTAACAAAAAATTCCCCGGCAACGGCGCCAAAAACTTGTTGGTTGATTTCACAATCAAAGGAAACGTGCAAGTATACACGGTTAACAAGTAATATAGTGATAAATTAGAGTGTCGATCCCTCAGAGAATTCTAATTGATAAATTCCAATTACTAGTACTGTACCAATTCAATTTATTTAAACAACCAAAAATTATAACTATTAAGAAATTATGCTAAAACTAAGAAAATTAATTGCAAACGTATTTAAGAAATTATATTAAAAGAAAGCAAAAACAAATTGACAATTATTGGAATGCAGATAAATGATAATTAAGACTCCAATTTCCCCAATTATGACTATTAAATCAACTATTCAATTATCCTAATTATTATGTCTACTGAATTGTTAACAGAAATTCTCAAATATCAAAAGCCCATTTTCCAAGTGATCAAATGACTTCTATTTAATCCAGATTAATCTTGCTATATTCCTATGCAAAATAAGTGAATTAAACTCCTTTAATCCCAATCTCTTATGTGTTACATGCGGTGAAATGATATTTTCATTCAATTCACAAACCTAATTATTCACTGTGCAAATAACTAAGTCACATGTCATCATGCCCAGTTCTAACCCTAGAATTCATTTCCCAATTCCTTCTAGAGTAACAAGGTAATTATTGGCCAGATAATTAATCAATAAATCTAAGACACGATGAACAATTCACTTCAACATAAATAATTAGAATAAATTAAATAATCAATTCATAACCATAAAAGGTTCCATTGGAATCTTAATAAAAGAAATTAGTTCATAACGGGAATAAAAACCACAAATAATTGATAAATCATCTTTAAGACGTTATGTAAATTAAAAGAATAAAGGGGAAGAAAAACTCCAAGTTGTAGCCTTCAGATCTGATCTTGCTCCTTTCTTTCTTCCCCAAAATTCTGTAGAGTTTTTTTTAATTCAATTTATAATTTCTTGCCCAATTCCACAAATCCTAGTCCAATTAGGCTTCTAAACACACCAAATTCGAAGTCAACTGTTAGTCAACACCAGCTTTTAACAGCTCCATACGCGCACGCCTCTTCCTGAGTTGACCGAGGACTAGCGCCCTGGCGCTGTTTTTAAACTTAGAAATAGCGCCCCGGCGCTATCGTGTAGAAACTGCCTCTTGCCTCCTTTTTCAGCCCAATTGTTCCACATTGTTCCTAATTGCTCCCAATCAACGCACACTCCTGCCACAACACACTAAAACGAGTAAAATAATACTAAAACGATTCGAACACATAACAAATTAAGGTTAAATGTAATTAATTCATGGGTATATTACCCAATCATCAATGATGTACATATTTATATTAGTGAGGAACTTTACCTTTTTATTGTCAGTTTCTTAACAGTCATTTATCTTTAATATATTGAGTTTAGGAATTGATGTGCATAGTTTCTCTTTTGTTCCTGACAACTAGTTGCTCCAGTTGATTTTCAATCAATCAGTCGTGGTCTTGAAGATGCAAGTTAAGAGAATATCAACAGCTTTAGTTCTTTGACATCCTTGAGTTTATAAGGTTTACATCCAGCTGCTGGTTGGCCAGATACATATTTGAGAAGTTTTTCTTTCTCCTTTGGATAAGCATTTCTTAGCTTGTGTGGCCTTTTCATCCTTTTAGGCTTGTGGATTTTTGACTCTTTTCTTTTGACGTCTTTTTGAGCTTTCTAGCCTGGTCTTCAGACTACAAGATTGACCACGAACAAGGATTGGTCTTGTTGATATGACAATCAAGAACATGGACCAATCTGAGCAGCTTCAGGTGTATATACACATTTACCTATACAAAATATTTCCATCGTGTGAGCTCATCTGCATATAACAAGTGACTTACTACTAAACTAAGTTTAGAACAATGTTTGTGCCTAGGATCAGACTCAAAGCGATTAGCTTTTGAATATAGCACGAGAACCTGCTCTGATACCAATTGTTAGTTCCTAGAGGCACACAATAGATCTAGAAGGAGGGGGGTTGAATAGATCCTTTTTTTTCAAATACTTCTCCTTTTTATTTTGTATTGCTAATGAATTAGTATATGACAAACATAAGAATCTTTTCAAGCACAGCGGAATAAGTAAAAGATCACCTTCATTGATATATTCATAATCATATATACATTATTCTTAGAGTTAGTTAAGTTGTAAGCAGTTAACACATACATAGCAGTTATAACAGTTAGGTACATAATGTAAATGACATAAAATAAAAGACACAAGGTTTTTTAAGTGGTTCAGAGACTCAAGCTCCTAATCCACTCTTCCGCTTTTAACTAGCAAGATTTCCACTAAGGAAGGCTAGCACCCTGAATCACTAAGATTCCTCTAAAGCCAGCAGCCTTGGGACTTTAGTTCACTAAGAACTCTTCAAGGCCACCAGCCTTGGAACTTCTCAAGTTCCCTAGGAACTATTCAAGCCCAGCAGGCTTGGAACTTCATTTAGTCCCTCTGGACAAGGACCCCTCAAGCCCTGACTTCTTGTTATTGTAGTTGTTGTTGGTGCTTAGCTGCTAAGATGTCTTTAAGCTTGAACATCTTATGTACTTAGCAGCTTGGTGTGGTCCTCTTTATATTCTGCCTCTAGTCTGGACCACATCTTCTCTAGTGCAGCTGATCTTCACTCTTTTCTACTCATCTTCATCTGGTGTCAGCTGTGCACCATCACCATCTGGATTTGCTAAGTCTTTGAGCTTTTGGTAGACTTCGTCTAACACTTATCAATCCTTGAACCCTTCTTGAATGTTTTGTAGACATGATTCTGCTTCTGTTCTTTTTTAACTTTTGGTTTATGGTGATCTGTAGAGTGGCTCTCTTGATCTTCTTTATATTCTGCCACTTTTCTGAATGCTATCTTCTTGGCCTTCTTGTCTTTCAGCTTAGCTGCCATCTTCAGTGTCATTCTCATCTTTGTTGAGTGAAGCTCTAATCTATTTAAGTCCTTCTTCAAAGCTACTTCACTTCCACCTATGCAGTCTCACTATCACTAAAACTTGTTCTGTTAATCTCTGGTGGAACTCGTAGAGTCAATAATAGCATTCTAACAACTCAACGATCTTGCAACTTAGCAATCATCATCAACTCTTGATCTTTGAAGCTCTATTGATTTATACTACTTCCCAATCTTTTCGTTTGAAAGTAGCCGTTAAAAGCTTTTTGAATTGCCTCGCAGATCTTGAGTTATTTGGTATAGACTGCAGATGTGACATGACATGACTTTCTGACACTGCAGTCTGTTGTTTCACCTACCCCATCAGAGCTGTTACTTTTATATCTTAGGCGGGTAGTCAACTTTATTACCTCCTTCTGATTTCTTGATCAGAGGTTGTCCTTTTGCATCAATGCTTTCAATAAGCTCTTGTTCGAATACCAACCTTTAGATTGAACCTTTGACAATGCTTCAGTCTTCGGATGACCGAACTCTACGATTCTGATGCTTTCTTTCTTGGACATGATCATAGTGTCTTGTTGACTTGCTCATTTGACATGTAGAGACAACACTACGATCTTTGAAGAATGTTCATTGGATCTTCAATGTAGAATACTTATTCCTTCTCTTGTGAAGTGCCTTAATACTTATGTTTGCCTCGACTGCTCTCAGATACTAATGGCTTGACTATTTACTCTGGCCCTTTCTGAGTAACAAGACACTTCAGATTTTTAGCATGTCCAGCTCGCTTTTGCCTTGTGATCTCTCGTTCACTTATCATCAATGGACTGACCCAATGCTTAATAACTTTAGCCTCGTTCTTTAGAGGCTAACCAGTATCTCTGTGTACACTCCATCAGTTCTTTCTTTGTTTGGCAAACACTATGATCCAGGTGCTTCCAAGATCGATGTCTTCTATTTACTTGACAACAACTGCACTAGCTGACTTTCCTTAGTCAGTTATTGAAGACTTCTTATGATCAACTTATTGATGACTTCATCTTGAATGGCTTCACAACTCAATCTGGATGCTGATTGAGTTGATGCTTAGATCTTCTGTTAACTTGCATGCCATTCATTGAGTGCTCTAGTTTCCTTTAGGTGGGATGTATCTTTGTAGTACCAACCAGAGGCTTCATCCCTTTGGATATTTTGGGAGTTCTCATTTATTGAGAATCGTATTAGCTCTACAATTCTGCCTTGGTATTGTGAGCACATCTGTTGCAGTCTCAGTTCTACACTCTACGATTCAACTTCGACTGTGCAGACACTACGACTCCGAGATCAGATCTTGACACTCTGCGATTTCTATCGTTGTGCTTGTTGTCTTCATCCGATCTTGCTCGACTACGATCTCTGCCTTTGATACGATCAGTAGACTCTATGACTCTGAGTGTAGTCTATGATTCTTGACTTAGCTTCGTTATCAGTAGAATCTATGACTCAGAGTGTAGCCTACGATTCTTGACTTGGTTTCGGCAGATGCTCGGTCAGCTCGTAGGTAGGCTGTCTCTACGATTCTGAACATGACTTCCTCAGTAGACTACGGCTCCGAAGAAGTGCTACTCGACACACTACGATCCTTCTTCGTCTCTCCTGGCAGTCTACGAACTCCGAGATCTACTATCTGCCAGACTACGATTCTGCCTTGATATCTCTCGAGTTTTCCTTGACTTTACTAGAAGACTACGATTTCTGGTGCAGTGCTCGATGATTAGACAATCCTATCTATTACATCATAAGATCAACCTAACATGCTTGATCTTTCTATATTTATAGTCCTTGTACATCATTTCTTTTTAAGGACTTTATAAAGCTGTTTAGCTTATGTAGGATCATCCTAACATATTTGATCAATTCATTCTAAGTCCTTGTACATATGTTTCTATAATCTATCAGAGGAATTTACAGCTTTTCTTAATGTCAGGATATTTGCATATTCATTCATATATATATATATCATAATCAAATCATATGTAAATAGTAATATTATTCACAAGCTTATTCCTAACAGTATCATCAGACAACTAACGATTCCTGGCACTCCGCAACAAAATGGTGTTATAGAAAGAAGGAATCGTGTGCTATTAGAGATGGTTAGGTCGATGATGACGCGAGATGATCTTCCAATTAATTTTTAGGGAGATGCACTTATGACTGCTACCTACATCCTTAATCGCGTGCCTAGTAAGTTAGTTACTTCTACACCATATGAGTCTTAGGAAGGTAGAAAACCAACCCTAGATCATTTAAGACCATGGGAGTCTGCAGGATATGTGCACATTCCTTCTCAACAACTTGGGAAGTTAGACTCTAGAGGAAGGAAAGGTATCTTTATAAGGTATCCTGAACACTCAAAGGGTTATGTGATGATATGCAAATAAACTGGTGGAGTAATGACTGAGATTGAATCACGAGATATGGAAATCATAGAGAATGACTTTCCAAGCATGGATGACACGAGAAAGGATTTTGAACTATATGAAATGACTGAATCAGTGGGAGACGTTTCACCATCTCTTAGCGAAGGAAGGGAATTTAATTCTCATTGTTTTATCGCTAAGGATGGTGGGAATGATCTACCGCCTAACGGGGCATCACCTGATTCACAAAATCTTGAGCCACGTCAAAGCAAACGTGCAAAAGTACCTCGAATTTTTTTCGAAATTGAAGAGGAATCCCTTCTTATGCTTGAAGGGGAATGTAAGACCCCAACTTTTTATAAATAAAATTAAATTTCCTCTATTCTTTATCTTGAAATAATAATGTGTTAATTTGATATAATGCTTTGGTTATGGGTGAAATGTGTAAATTTTTCAAAATAAGCAAGTGGTTATAAAATATTCATTGTTGTCGGGGAATATTTGTTTGGTCGTGGAATATTCTTGTTGTCGGGGAATATTCATACGATGGCGCAGCCATTTTTGGGCCCCATAACGAAAAACGGTCAGGTGAAGAAAACGACAAGTTTGAGTTTTTATAAGTAACGACGTAGTTGTTACCGTTAACACTGTTGGAATACTTGGCGGTTAAAGTACAGTAATATGCGTGGTTGCATAGTAGCACACGGTATTGGAAAATATTTTTAAATTATTAATTTTTACGCAAGAAAGCACTACTCAATAATTGTTATAGTAATTACTATTTAATATTTTATTTTATTGATTCAATAATTGCTACGATTGATATTTTATATATTGATGTTTCAATAATTGTCACTGCACAGTATTTCCCATTATCAGATCAATAATTTATATTATTTGAATAATATTATTAGATAGCATTATTGGCAATGTCTAAAGAAGTTTTGTTTAGGAAAGGGGTTTGGTCACCTAATTGCGCGCCAATAAGGAGAAATCCTTCTCGGAAAGCCCCCTCTTTCTTGGAAACGACCTGGTTGTCATTATTGTGATTATGTAATATTATTTATGAATAATTAATTATTAATTCATATGATAAGAAAATATTTATTTTATGTGGATATAAATGAAGGAATTAATGCTGAGGTGTTTTATCAGTATGTTGTCAGAATGGAGGTATTAAAAATCATCCTTATGTGGATTTCGGTCATTTTTTGTTTAGAATTTGGAAAAATTTTCTTCTACAAAGTTGTAGAGAATTAAATTTTCTATGGAATGGACATAGAATTTGTATTTTTCTGATAAAATGGCTATTTATTATGAATTATTAAAGTTCCAGAAATAAATATTTTTATTAAAAATATGGGCGGGCCCCACTTTTGGTTGTTGTAGAATTTTCTAAAATTGGTGGGACCCACTAGTGGTGTGCTGATAATTTGATCAAGGAGGTATACGTAGAAATTTTTGAAAATATTATTTTATTAAATTTAGTCTGCTTTGGCGTTCTGGCATTTTTCTATAAATAAGGTGCTTTGTTAGAATTGAAAATCACACCAGAATCAGAAGTTTTCTCTCCTGATATTATCGAGCGTAATGTTGTGAGTATTTAAATACTTTGAGAGTTGCTATTCAGTGTAAGTTTCCTTTAGCATTATATCCGATATTTCAGCCAGAAGTACTATTCTTTTGAGGTAAGGGATGTTATTTTCTTCGTAAATGATATTATTTCTTTCAATATCATTATACCGAAATATTGGTATGAATTTTATTGTGAAATTTTTACCTTTTCATGTCGAGGTTACTATTTACGTATACGACACTATTCATATATACGATACTATTCACAAATACGGTACTATTCATGAGTACTATTCACGAAGTATGATTTTCTTGTGGAATTTTTACCTTTTTGTGTCGGGATTACTATTCACGTATACAACACTATTCACGTATACGACACTATTCGCAGAAAAAATTAAATTTTCTTTTCTTTGTCCAAGTTGTCTATTATGGTTATTATCTTTGATTGTATCCATATTTTGATCTTCATTCTTGAATTTTGCTTCACAATTGATTATTATAGAGTATTTTTGAACTTGGATAAACTAAAGCACGAATCCCTAATCTTTGATCTTTTATCTCAGTAGATTCATTTTTGTTAAGATATTTTTCATTATCCCTAGTCCTAAATGATGATATTACTGAATATCTTTGGCCTGTAGTGCAAAGATGAATGATTACCTGATGAATATCTTTGGCCTGTGGTGCAAAGATGGACATGCGTTGAGATGAACATGACCAACTGGTGATACAAATGAATATCTTTGGCCTGTAGTGCAAAGATGAATATTTGATTCAAGATGTATATTGATTGATGTTACATGGATAAAATATTGACGATGAACTTTTAAATCATAGAAGATAGTAGATTTCATTCTCTACTTAACTCTTCTAAAAAATTTTTATTTTTGCTGCGAATATTGATCTAAAACTTGTTGTCCATTATATTTTATCTGATTTGTTGAAGGCTAATGATAATTTGTTCTATATTATCTTGTCATAATATTCTTTAATGGGCTAGTTGAGCTCACCATTTTTCTTTTTGTTCCAATTTTCTTCTCAGGAGGCGAGAATATAGCGGAAACTAGTCGGGGTGTGGAGTGATGTTTCGAGACAGTTATTTTAGTAGTCCTCACTATTTTGTAAAATAGTGTATCAATAAATGTAATCAAGACTTATTTGAGTGTGGATATTATCTAGAATATAATATTTGTATTTAAACTCACAGTATATATGTTGTCATATTTTGCACGATAATTGTAATAATGAAGTTGTAGTTGTTTCTGTACCATGTATTTGGCGACTTAGAATAAGTTGTGTATACCTATTTTGGGGGCGTCACAGGGAAGCCCTTATACGCGCTCTAAAAGATGATAATGAGCCTGCTACATATAAGGGAGCTCTCACTTCACCTGCTCATAATGAATGGATAAATGCTATGAAGGATGAAATTGGTTCTATGGGAAAGAACTAGGTTTGGGAGTTAGTTGATCTACTGCCTAGTCGTAAGGGCATTAGAAACAAATGGGTTTTCAAAATTAAACGAAAGGCGGATGGATCAATCGACAAGTATATGGCTCGTCTTGTGGAGAAAAGGGTTCACCCAAAAGGAAGGTGTGGACTATGATGAGACATTTTCACCAGTTGTGAGAATTGGCTCCATACGCCTTATTTTAGCTATTATCGCACGTTTAGATTTGGAACTTTATCAGATGGACGTTATAGCTGCATTTCTATATGGTGAACTAGATGAGGAGATTTAAATGAATTAACCAATTGGCTTTGGGGTTAAGGGACAAGAGCGCAAAGTGTACAAGCTCAAACGTTCCATTTATGGCTTAAAGAAATCATTTAGATAATGATACTTTAGATTTCATCGAGCCATCATTGCTGATGGGTTTACGATGATTGAGGAAGATCATTGTGTGTATGTTAAATGGGTCGACAAAAGCTTTATGATCTTGTGTTTGTACGTTGATGACATCTTGATAGCTGGAAATGATATTGGATTAATTATCTCCACTAAAAAGTGGTTATCATCTAATTTTGAGATGAAAGACATGGGTGAGGCATAATTTTTACTCGAAATTAAGATCTATATGGATCGCTCTAAAAGATTTTTGGGTTTAAGTTAAGAGATTTTTGGGTTTAAGTTAAGAGACTTATATAAAATCTATTTTAGAGCATTTTCGTATGCATATTTCTAAACCAGTTGACACTCCCGTTTAGAAGGGTTATAAACTAAGCCAGGATCTTTGCCCTAAGACTAATCAAGAAAAAGACCAGATGACTCGTGTTCTTTATGCTAGTGCAGTTGGTAAGTTGATGTATGTAATGATGTGTACACGTCCCGATATAATTTTTGTAGTGGGGATGGTTAGTCGGTTTCAAAACAATCCTGGATTTGCTCATTAGGTGGCAATTAAGAGGATACTTCGATACTTAAGATCCACCATGGACTATATGTTGTGTTATCAGGGTGGTGAGCTACGCTTACAGGGGTACAACGACACAGATTGGGCTAGCGACTTGGATTAGCGCAAGTCTACCACTGGGTATAACTTCTTGCTTTGTGGTGGAGCCATTAGTTGGTTGAACAAGAAATAACCATGTGTTTCTTTATCCACTATGGAGTCAGAATACATTGCATGTTGCTTTATAGTACAAGAAATAGTATGGTTACAAAGATTCTTCAAGTGCCTGCATGTTGGATCACATTCGAGTGACCCTATCACTATTCATTATGACAATACGGCTGCTTTGTCTTACGTTAAGGATCCCAAGTACCATGGAAAGGCCAAGCATATTAAGACTAAATTTCACTACATTAGGGATATTGTGGCACAAAAAAAGGTGGTCCTCAAACATATCTCTACGAGCGACATGGTTGCTGATCCCTTGACTAAGCCCATTCTTAGGGATGTTTTTTGAGCTCATGTTAGGAGCTTGGGACTTTATATGCCTTGATATGTTTTATGCTTCATAATGGACATCTTTTGGATATTTTTTACTATGTTTTTATGCAATAAAAGTTATTACATAATGTTGATTTCAATTCAGTTTTATGTTTTAACTTGTTGTATATATATAAGCACACATATAAAATGTCACAAGGCAAAAAGGTTGATCTACTCACACGGATAACCTGCCTCGGCACTTGTAATAGCGAGCGATATGCGACTATTTTATGGTGGTCTAAATGGTTGGGCACCATTTTTGAGACATTATAATTTAGTCGCCTTGGATGGGTCCAAGAAGAGGTATCATTACATACAGAACACTTGTAAGAGGTGTAGCCTTGTTTTGGGTTGCCGGACATTATATTCATAATAGATACTATCTGAAATCTGTAGGGATGTTTTCTAAGGTTAAACACTAAAAAGCGATTAACTACTATTCGTACAGTGTTATTTTAGCTAGAGCGACATTTTTTTGGCACCCCATCGTAACATGAGAATTATACCTCGTGTGCAAAAGAAGTGACATACAGAAGAGTAATGTGGTGGATTCCTATCCAATCATTATGTGAGCCCTGTACATTAATTATTGTCCTTAGTAACTTGAACCTATGTCAAGAAAAAAAGACTTTGTGTTGCTACTCTAGTTTGTATTCCTAAGTTCACATAATGAGGCTCCATGGGTACTTGTCTGGGAAAGCAGCAAAAATAATGAAGATTGACATGAGAGTTTAGGGAAGACACTGGTCTGGCATCACATTCAATCGTTGGTTATGCTATGCATGTGCAACTATTTTAAACTTTATGTATTATGTCGACGTTGGGATTTTTGAATTTCCCTTTTCATTACTTGTTCTTTGGTGTTCTCATGTTAATGTGAGATTTGTTTGAAAAACAAGTTAAAAAGGTCCGACATGTATAATGTCGACTTTTTGACTTTAAGAGTCGCCAGTTGGTGTTTTTAACTAGTTGCACCAATGCAACCGAAAAGGTTTGCACATTGACCCAGTGATCTGACACTGCTAAACGGGTTTGTGAAACTGAGATTCATTAGGGTTCGGGGGCTTGATTTTGCGGAGGGAAGGTGTTAGGCATCCCTCGACATCCATGTTACCACGGTGACCGCCACTTCTCAAAGAAACTGTTATATGAATGCGTGTGTGTGTGACGCCCCCAAATCCGGGATACCCGACCCCCGAGTTTGGTGCTCACGATCCACAATATAATAACATCTAACTACCCATTCATTAATTATAATAAACTTACATATCATTAGTTATTAAGTTAACAACATCATCCCAGGTCAACTAACCTTAACATTATAAACTTTACCCTTTCGATAAACAAAAAGGGTTTACAAAACAACATATTAAATATGATTAATATAAAACTACTCCAACACTATGCCTTTGCCTTTATTCCTCTTAGCCCCGCTGGCCTCATCGTTCCTAGCTGAAATATTTTATTTAGCAAGGGTGAGCAACAAGTTTGCCCCGAAAGTTAAAATATACAATAAATGATATATGAATCAGAAATAGAAGAGTCTAGATTGAATAGAGCTTCAACAATTATCAAACGATTTCGAGATAACGAAATAATAATTCAGTCTGAATAATAACTTTCTACTATTTTATTCGATATGAAAGAGTATAATTCTTTCAAAGATTCAATAATATTCAATTGAATTAACAATACTGCAACAATATTCAATAATGTGGGCTATACCCAGATTTCATGCTGAGTGATCACAGAGGATCATGAACTAAAAGAGGAATCATTTAGTTATTAAAACTAAATTACCACAATAATATAAATTAGTTATCAAAACTAAACTATACTCTTCTGCAAGTACCTGGAGTGGCCAACTCCTTTGTACCCTATATTATGTATAATACTCAATAATAGTGCACATGTCGATTTACGACAATAAAATTTGTTCATCTCAGTTTTACTTCACGAGTCCGTACCACAACAATATGGTTTGGATTACTTTCAAAGAAATACTAGGATTTCAATAATTAATAACAATGCTAATCTAGCCGAAATCAATGGCATAGATCTTCCAATAACATTTCAGTTCATAATGGATAGAACCTTTCATGCTTTAACAAATATTAGTCTCGCATAAACAATTAGTTGAGACATAATTTATAATTAGTTCAAATAATAGAACATGATTCGATTGCACTACGTGCGAATTACAACAATCGTTATAGATGTGAATAACTATCAATAATTATTCATTACCATGCTTGAAAAACATTAACTCGAGTTGAGTTAGGAAACTTGCCTTTCACGTTGATTACTGCTACACAATATAATTAACTGCGCTCGTAAGACCTATAATCAATAATGTCAGTCTCACAATTAGTACAATAATTCACAACACACATCACTGTAATTTACAGTCAAACCTTCTCCTAAACACATTAGCACATAATCACAACAGTGTTTATAACTTATATAAACACTTAACAAGTCTAACTATTTCGGTCTGGTTGGACTTCAGTCCGTTCTCGGTGTTCTGGTCACCCTATCCGACAATTAACACATTGATTGTCAATTAAACTTGGTCTCTAAGCTTCAATATTAATTCAGATAAGTCAATTATCAATAATAATATTTTTCGGAAGCTTTTAATAATTATCAAGCAATTATTATAATTTATAATAATTTTCCAAATATCAGAAACATTTTTGAATGATTTAATTATCAATTAATCATGTCATTATTAATATTTAATAATATCCAAATATTAATAACATACATTCCAAAATATTAAAGTTGTCATTAATAACTTAAAATATTTTTAAATCATCAATATTCTACTTAAATGATTTTTAAAATATTTAAAATCATTTTTAAATCATCACCATTAATATATAAATATTAATGAAATTATTATCTAAATATTAAAAGTCATAATTTATAACTTAAAATATTTTTAAACTATTTTTTCTCATTTTTAAATCAATAAAATCATTTTTAATTTATTTATTTAATATAAGTAATTAGAAACCTAATTAATTAAGAAACATTAATTTTGTATTTTAGAAACTAAAATTTTATTATTTTATTATTTATTTTTCAAACCCTAGCTTGGAAATTCTAGAATTAATTTCAAACTCTAAAATGGTCCAAACCCTAAACCCTAACCCAAACCCTAAACCCTAAGGGTTTGCCAAGATTATAATTTTGCCATTTAAATGATTTACTAAATGACATTTTTGCCCTTCTTGCATTATTAAGCTAGAATGTGTAGGTTTTGACCTTAGGGAAAGTTGGTGACCAAACCCAACTACCCCATGTGCTAGAAATCTCAGCAAATCAACAGCAATTCAGCCAATACATGCATCTAGCTTTTCTATAAATAGATTGAAGGAGAGAGAAAATACATTTGTTCACTAAATTTTTGCACAACACTCAACCATTCTCTCTCAAGCCCCATATATCTGATATTTTAAGCTAGATCAGTCCTAAAACACAGCCCCATGAAATCCCATAACAAATCAACAGCCGGGAATCAAAATTAATCAAAGAAAGGTATAAAACCCTACCTTGAATTTATGTCCAAAAGTTGTTGTTAGATCTTGTGTTTTTATGTTAAAAGTTGTTGTTTGCTATCACAAATGGATTCTCTATTTCCTTAACCCACGTTTGGGCTTCAATAGGGTCCATAGTTCCTTTGAACTCCGGCGGACCCACACTCTTGAAATCCTTAAAGGTCGTAGCTCGTACTACTCCTAGATTTATGGGGATATTAGCCCCTGTTCTATTAAAGGTAGCTGTTAATAGGTTAACAAACTCCTGCATCGGATTAACCGAACCTCCCTCCGGTTGATTCACGTTACCACCTTGATTATGTTGTACTCTTCTCGGCGGCATTTTACTGATACAATAAACACATTTCATTATTATTCCTTTCTTTATTAGTTATCATCTAATATTAAACAATAACTCCAACATCCATTACTCATTAATTTCCATTACTCATTATCATTATTATTCATTCTTTGTAGTATAATTCTACATCGGTTACATTACACAGCCTAACCTGATTACATTACTTTCCCGCTATCGCTTTCCAAAAATTGGGATTTACAAAAGACTACCCTTCACTATACAAAGAGGGCTTTATGTCACTACTAATTAGAAAATATTTACATACTGAAACTACTCTAGCTACTACTAGTCTATATCTGCCTTAAGGCATTATTGAAATCTGCCTTGGCAAGACCGACAATAATATCACGACTGATAGTATGCCGCGTCTGCCCCACCTCTACAGGATAACCAGTTACCTGCTGCTGGAAATCTGTGTGAGAAATCTTATGGATATAGGACATTCTCCCTATCTTCTGACGTTTGGTCTTTAGCTCCTCTTTGAGCTCAAAGACCTCATGTTTCAGCTCGTGGACTTTGTCCTTAGCCAAAATCCTCTCATCATGTTCTTGCTCCCACATGGACTCGACATCAGTCTTGTCCTCTATAACAGTTTGGAGCTCTACCTTCAGCTCCTTGACCTCCTAATAGTAATGAATATTTCTATCCAATACTGACATGAACAAAGACATCATCGACCCCCCAGGAGCTATCTCCGATGATATAGCTACTAGATTAAAAGACACTATCTCCACTTCCTCCTCTATCATTCCATCGAATACTGACATGTAGTCAGCATCATCTGAGTCTCCAAACTCAATAATCACTACATCCGGATTTGCTGCTATGGGGTTCGGTAAAACCTCTAGTTGGTTCACCAATTCTTCACTAATGGCTTGACCATCTACATACATTCCGTTTACTCCTGACATCTACACAAAACAATTAAGTTGATTAGTACACGTCAGTAGAATAATAAAAACACATAACATAATCATAATGCATTTTTATAAGGTTATTTTCTTCTTGTACTTCTTTGACTTCTCTTAAGGTTATGACTTAAGGTTTTTAAATCCCCCCTTATGTTTTATAACCTAATGCTTTGATACCAACCTGTGATGCCCCCAAATCTTGGTATCTTCCAACCTGACAGATGGTGCTACACGGTACTACCATTCACACATACATTTAATTGAAAAGTCTCAAAAGAACGAATGTCTTCTATATATTAGAAATAATATTACATTCCCCCAGGTTCTTTATAACCCATGCATTTGTTCTTGTCATAATATCAAATATATTACAATCGTTCACATATACTATTACATAAGAACTCTAAGGGTTCGTCTTCGCCTTGCCTTTATCCTTGCTGGAGCCTTTGGTCCGTTCGATCTTAGCTGTGTTCATATGGTTCAAGTAAGAGTGATCATGACTAGCTCAGCAAGTACTACAATTCCAATAAACAACATGCTTGAAACATAAAACTCGTATATCTTCAATAACTGAACAATAGTTATGAAGTACTAATAATAATTCAAAATAGCACTTCTTTTCATTCGAAACGTTTTACAACAACAATATTCAGTAAAACATCAATTTTTGTCCAAGACCTTGAGCATTTCATAAGTTCTTTAGAAAAGGACATCCCGACACTAAGTCCGTAAGTCCGACATTACTTACGAGCACATCTAGGTGATCAGCCTATAGTACTCTATGTTGATCAACACTACATTTATTAAACGTGTATACATTTAAATTGTGGCAACCTCACGTGCCTGTCGTTAAACAACAAAAACATTTTTAGCATACTCGGTCTTCGATTAAAAACCACATCAATATAGCTCAGTAAACATTAATCATGCTTGACATAATCATAATATAAGTCTAGCCGAAAGAATTGGCTTTGACTTCATCATTCAGGACTTCATACGAAAGAATACATGAATCACAAAGCTTGTCCATACTAAACTAGAACAACGGTTAGTATACTTGTCTTCAGTGTCTGCTTACTGATTATCACACGTACACTTTAAGTCTCTAAGTCTCTACAATACTTGATCATATAACGTACCATATTAGGTCACATTAAATCAAGTAAGTATACTACTATATCTTACCCTTCATCTCAATCTAAATCCTGACTTAGATCTGTTATTTATTGGTTCCGGCTTTTTGTTACATCGTTCTCATTACGTTCATGATTGATTACATATCTCCAACCTTTAGACAACATAAATAAGGTTCAACAATACCTTATCATACCTTATTAAGTTCCCTAGTTTATCATAACTAAGTTACTGTTCATGTTATACTTCTAAACATTCATTACTATTCAAAGTCCTAGGATTGGCGCTGCGGCGCCACCTATTGCTCTGTAATTCACGCTGCGGTGCGAGTTAGCAGTGTGCTCAGTTTCAGCCTTGCGCCGTGAGTTGCGCCGTGGCACGGACTCTGTGCCTCAGATAATTTGAAGATTTTAAAAATTTTGCAAAACTCCCCGATGCATAACTTCTGCGTTATAAGCCCGAATTGGCTCGTTCAAAAGCCTATGGTTCACAAATTACATACTCTATGCATTTATGGAAGAATTTTATCTATTTTATTTCGTTTGCTAAAATTTCTTTTATTAGTTCATTTTTAACGAAAATAATAAACGTCTGTGAACGTTCAACGCTCGTTTCTTCGTTCTAAGTCGGAATTTGATCATATTAGAGTCCGCAACTCTATAATGCCAAATATGACGTGTCTCCATCGAAAATCAACATTTCTGACTTCAAACACAAAATACGACTTCCATTCCGAGAATTTCACGAATTCGACGATTATCGTCCAATCGTGTGAATTCCGGCGAAACCTCATTACTAATCATTTTAAATGGATTAAAATCAACATATAAACATTTCAAGTTATTTATTACTCCAACTTATTATCAAAGTAGGTTTTTAACTTATTCTCATAAGTCAATGACTTACTTAACTTATGAAATACAATTCTCATGCTTATGACTTACTATGAACCTAAGTCCATTAATCAATGTTCTCATTCTATATTGAACATACTAACATCATATGACAAATATATGATAAGTTTTGTACAAGTTTATCAACTTATTTAGGTTCAAGTTGTTTATTCAACTTATTCGGCTTAAGTTCATTCATCAATGACTTCTTATATGTTCTTAGCATACAATCATACTTCTCTTATTACCCTATAATGATAGAGATGAATATATATTAGACAAGAGTCTTACCCTAGAAGCACTTGTACTTCTCTTCTCTTTGGAAACTAGTAAAGAACTTTTGACTTATTCTTGACTTATGTGGCTTATTCTCTCTAACCAATAAGTTACTTAACTTGAGAGGAGTTGAGAGTAATTTTAATCAAGCAATCAAATGAATTGAGAGCTCTTTATTTATAGGCAACCCAAAGTTAGGGTAGAATGGTCAATTAGGCATTGCACCTCTCAACTAACCTCCTTAATCCCACCTCCTTACTATTTATTACTTTACAACTAAGTTAACTTGTCTAGCACTCACTTTTCTTGCTCATCACAACACTTGATCACCACACAAAATGCTTTCCCATCAAGACTACCCACATTAACATGGTTTGCTCCATAGATCATGGCTAATTCATTGGGCTTGCTAATTAATCTAGCTAATTCCTTATTGGGCTTATACTACAATAGTTTGGACTCATGACATATCAAACACTTGGGCTTGAGTATCACTTTCTGTCGGACTTCAACCATTATGCTAATAATCCTACAAGTCCATTCCCTTTAATTAAGAACCTTGACATAAATATACCACGTATAATTCTCATATGCTAGCTCGTATACTAATTCGTAATATACGTTATTCCATTCTTCATACATACTCGTATAATACGTCGTATCATACTTACATTCAATAACTCGCACAATGCCTACGCATTATATGATTAACACATTCTTTTCTTAACGCTTAATATTTTTAACGTTCTCCAATTTAGTCCATATGCGAAATATTACGTTTTTCATACTTAGATTATTATTACATAATCCATCTTATATTGATATTATAACATCACGTATTTCTCAAAAGTTCAAAAATAATTTCCGAGCACACATCGATGAATAGTGTTTTTCAAAAAATATTTCGGAAAGCCTTTATTTTCGTCTTAGAAATTCAAACACTTTAATTCATTCACGTAGTTAAAATACTACGACATTCCAACATTTCTAGGTTATAGAACGACATTCATCTTATCAATACGTAGTAATAATAAATAATATTATTTTATTCATTATTAAAAGTATTTACAAAGGTCCGATTTTTCGGGGCATTACATTATAAACCTTAAGTGGGGGGGGGGAACCTTAGGAATATAACCATAAGCAAGATAGAGAAAACTCATTTAGAGTTATAAGCGGATTGATAAAATACATCAATAGTAATATATGTGGACACGTAGTGTTTATGGATGGTGTACTGGTGATGTACAAATTATGATTGTTTAAAACCGATTATAGGATATCAGGAGATGATAAAATGGTTATGGAGATGTTGGCAGTTGTTGCACCAATGCCATTAGCCTAGGTGCCAACTCAAAGTGAGTTAGTTGAAGAATTTGTAAGAGACAAACATATGGTGAATCTGGGAAGTAATCATGACTAGTACCCTGAAATGGAGCTGAATGAAGAGGAAGAAGTAGATTCTAAAGAAACTAAGGTAGAGTCAGAAATTAAGGTCGAAGTGGGAGAAAAAGGTAGCGTGGGAATTGAAAAAGGTCAAGAATCTGCAGAAGTTCAGGAACTAAGGAGTAAGGTGTTTCTCTTAAAGGAATTGTGGGAGACGAAAAAGGCATTGCACGAGATGACAGAAGAACGAAATAATCTGAAGGCACAATTTGATAGAATGAGGGTTGAAGGTGGTGGATTATCTAAAGATATACTCAAGAAAAAGAAGGGTAATAATAAAAGGAAAAGGAGCAATGATAGTGACAATAACTCAGGGAATTTAAATTCGAAGAAGAAGCAAGCATGTGGCAAGTGTGGAAAGAATCATTTGGGAAGAGTGTATGATGGGTAAAAAGGTGTGTTTCAATTGTGGTCAGGATGGACAAGTTTCACCAAATTGTCCTAAGCTGAAGAAAGGAGGATGTTTTTCATATGGTGGAATGGGTGTCAAGTTCAACAAGTGTCCTAGGAAGTAGGCAGGTGAAAGGAGTGGACCATAGAAAGATTAAGCCTGAGCAGTAGTACCTTTTTGCAGTGAAATGGTAAATTAAGATTGTAATATCATAAGCGATGATATTACAATCTTAATTAAGATTGTAAATATATATATATATATATATATATATATATATATATATATCTATATGAATGTAATCCTTGTTTCATATGAATATTAAGATAATTTTTGTAAATCTTAACTTTTTGTATAAAGTTGTAGTAGTTAATCTCGACTTTTGTCAAAAAGGGATAATAAATGATTATAACAGTATGTGTTATGTACTAAAAATTACTATATACTATTTGAATGAATATGAATGTAATTAAAGTGATATGATTATATGTTTGATTAAGTAAATAAGTTTGGAGGGTTTACATAGTACTTTGTCTATCTAATAAGTTATTAATTGTTAATCCAATAAGTTGGATTGCTCTGAGTTTAAAATTTTGTGTTAAATTCATATTATACTAATAATAAGATGTAGTGTAGAGATAAAGGATTAATATAAGTTTTTATTTAAACAGATAATGCCACCAAAGAAGGGAAGTATGAAGAAAAATATGGAAGTACAATTTTTGAATATGAAGTAGAAGGATATGACAGTGTCAGAATACTTCGTTAAGTTCAACGAGTTAGCTAAATTCGCTCCACATCGAGTGCATAGCGAGGAACTCAAAGCGCGACATTTTAAGAACGGATTAAAACCATTAGTACTCAGTAAGATAGATGTGGTGTAAATTGATTCATTTTCAACTTTGTTGGAGAAAGCGATTATCACTGAGGGAGAAATTGAAGCTATATCAAAGAATATTCAAGAACAAAGAAAGAAGACTGAAGGAGATAATATGATAGGTGGCAGTGGAGGCTGTAATTCTAACAAACGTATGAGGAATGACAGTACTAACTCGGGAAATAAACTAGGAGAGAGTAGAAAGAAAGGTGAGCCGTGTGCAATTTGTAGAAAGAACCATCAATGAATTTGTTTAAAGGGAAAAGGAGTATGTTTTAGCTGTAGTCAAGAGGGACACATTTCTCCCAATTGTCCTAGTCCAGAGAAGGTACACGGTTGTTTTCTTTAAGGATTGTTAGAGCATCATATTCAGAACTGCCCAAAGAAGAATGCGGATAGGGGAAACAACAATAAGGGAACCGACATCGGAACACTAATGATAAAAGAATCAGCTCAGCAGGGAAGACCAACGACATGCACTTTTAACATGATGGTTCCAGACGTAGTAGCTGCACAGGAGGTGGTGACAGGTAAAGATTTCTCCCAGTAATATAATTATGCATATATTGTTTGGTAGATATCGCTGTGAGTTATTTTTATTTATGGATCCGAGTCACAAGTTAATATATGAGTCACAAATTAATATTGTGTATATATATAAAGAAATTGAACTTAAGGAAATAGTTATTCCGGGGAAGAAATCATTTTAAGGAGGGGAGAATGTGAGGACTCTGAATTTTAAACAATTCAATTTTTACACATAATTTTTTTTAATATCAGTATTGATTATCTGTATTATGTTGAGCATCTGTGATATGAGCATAGTAAGATAGTCAAACAATATGTTTGACTAAGTAACATGAGTAAGGTTATGTTGATCAACTAATGAAAATCCTAACCCTAATTACAGATAGGGATTTGAGTATTAATACAGTTATTATAATTGTATGTATGATTATGTGTTTGTGCAGTATATGATTAATGATCAAATGTTTATTATATAAGGAATAACCTTAGTAAACCTTAATAGTAGATTAGAAACCCAAATCTGTAGTTAAAAAACCCTAACGATCAGTTAGGAACCCTAATTATATTTTTAGAAACCCTAATTTCCTATTCGGGAACCCTAAACTTTAATTAGAAAACTCTAATGGTGATTATTAAACCCTAAGGGTTAAGCTTAAAGGGAATCATGTCAAATGACTAAACTACCCTTAAAATTATGTAAGAAATTACCAAAGTACCCTTTTGGAGGCAAAATTACTAAAATACCATTTACTTAACTTTTAAGTTAAGAGATTTTGCCAAATCTAGTGACTCACCATATCTACGATATTACCATGTGTTAAAATTCAAGTGAATCAACCAATTTATGCCACCTAACAACATTAGTAGCCACAAGATGTAAATGTGAGAGATTAAAGAAAGAGAAATATCACTGAAGCCTCATTTATGTTCATTCACTTAGCCAAGTCTCTCTCTCTCTCTCTCTCAAAGCCACTAAACTTAGTTAGATATTCAGTCCGTAGATAAGTCAAGAACACCTCAAGATCAGATTAGGAAGCAAATATCAAAGGTTGTTCAAAGAAAGGTATAAACCCTAACCAAGCTAGATCTTGTATGCTTATAGAATTTTTGTGTTTTTATGTTTGTATATGTGTTATAGGATGTTATACAGATATATAACATCCAAGTGCATGAAAATGAAGTTTTTAAAAATTGTCAAGAACCCTAAAATATGGTCTGACAATCAAATGTCAAAGGCCATAGATCTAAATCTGTTAATGGTTAGACTTGCTAGGTGTATCATTGTTGTAGTATGCTATGAGGAGAGTAAATTGGAAGTGGAATCATGTTCATATCAAGTCCTAATTCCAAGTTATTAATGGTCAAACAGGGTAGACCAGTCATGAAATTGAGTTTTTGAAAAACCCAGAAAATCCTCAATAGTGTCTGACAGCTTTTTGTTGTGCTTAGATCTTACATGTGTTATGTGTTTAGATTGTTTAAGTGTATCATTGTTATACCCTGGTATATGGACTGTAAAGTCCCTGAATCCGGATACTTGAAACCCGAACTCGGTACTTCACAATACCATTTCTATGAGCGGAAATATTACTAATAATAATAACAATAATATAGATTTATCAAATTTAACTTACATTTATCAGAGTTTAATCCCTAGTACACAACCTTTACTACATTCTTTACATGATATATAATATATAATATTAACTTAATACAGTTTATCTATTACAAATGATACAAATAAATAAATTGTGTTTGCTTTCCTTTTCACTTGATCTTGGCCGAGCCTTCTAACTATTCACACTTAGCTGAAAACATTTAAATTAAGCAAGGGTGAGCATTTGAGTGCCCAACAAGTATTATATATATATATATATATATATATATATATATAAGCTGAAAAAATTTAAATGTTTTCTTTATAATATTCTTCTACAACCAGTCAATAGTTGTGAAGTAATCTGTACCAATAATAATAACATAACAACCCTCGTTCAAATTTTTTTAAACTGTGTATTGACTATAAATGGGGTTTCTATGACATACTTTGAACATTGTTTTTCATTTTCGAAAAGGTTAAACAGAAATTCATCTGTAAACTGGCATTGCTTAAGGGCCTGAGGGTGTACAGTCCATGGGCCCTGTATTGATCAATACTACATTGCTAGAACGATATTATCGTTCATCCTTTGTCCGCCGTAGCGCATAAAAATTTTCCCATTATCGGGATGTTCATACCTGTGGGGTTTTCATAACAAAGGTCTTATATAATTCAACATATATGTATATCAAAGGTGTATCAACATGTGATTAAATACAATGATTATCCAAGTGAGGACACTTGTATAATCATTTATAGAAATTAACGAACAGAATATATATCTGAATTATCATATACTAACATGTTGATAATCAATGGGCTTATATAATATAGGTTTAACAATCTATATAATAATAATATAATTCTGAAACATTCTTACACTTGTCCAATGCATAAAGAAAATGTAAAGGTAGGATACTTGCCTGATGCGCTACTTACAATTACGCAACTAAGATTTATCTTTTCTATCACGACCTATCATTAATCAAATCATTTATTCGATTAGAACAATATACCTTAACACATAGTACAGCTTTTCGCAGTCAGCACATAACCTAATCACCTTATCACACATGTTCAACAATCATGGCATCACAAACAAACATCAACTCATTCCTAATCACATTGTCACCCAACTTTATCCACCATTGAATCACAAATAAAATAATTAACTAACTAAATTTCTAAGTCCAGATCAATTTCTGAACCATGTCGGTCTACCGACATCTTTATCGGTAATTATCGAGTCTAAGACTCTAAACAGTTGTTCAATATCCATTTAGACTAATTAAATAACAGTCATATCATTTTTCATGACCTTATAATAATTATAAAATAATTATTACCATTTACCATAATTTTTGAAATATCAGAATCATTATTAAATGATTTAAATATCAAACAATTCTATTATCATCAATATTTAATTAATATAAAACTATTAATCAAACCATTGCCAAAATATTAAAGTTATTTATAATAACTCAAAATATTCTTAACGTATTTATATTACCCTTAAATGATTTTTAAAACATTTAAAATCATTATTAAATAATTACCATTAATATTTAAATATTAATGAACTATTTATCCAAATATTAAAAGTCATTAATTATAACATAAAATATTTTTAAATTCATTTATATCCCTTTTAAATGATTTTTAAATAAATAAAACCATTTTAAAACTATTTATTTAAAATAACTATTAAATAAATTTAATATCATTAATCATTAAATAAATATCATTAATATTAAATTATTAATGAAAATATCCCTTAAATATTAAAAGTTATATTTTATAACTTAAAATATCTTTAAACACTTTATTTGCATTTAAAATGATTTTTTAAAATATTAAAATCATTTTAAAACTAATTTATTTAATATAAATATTAATTAACTTTAATATCATTAAATATCATTAATTAATGAATTTAACCTTTAAATATTAAAAGTTATATTTTATAACTTAAAATATTTTTAAATACCTTATTATTATTTAAAATGATTTTTAATTTAATAAAATTATTTTTAATTCATTTAATAAATAACTTAATTATCATTATTATTAATTTATTAATGAAAATTATCACATAATATTAAAAGTTATCAAATATAACTTAAATTATTTTCTTATACCACAATATAATTTTAAATAATTTTTCAAATATTAAAATCATTTTTTAAATAATTTATTTAATATTATAATTAAATAAATTAAATACTTTTAATATTCCAAAAAATATTAAATATTTATGAAATATATTTAAAATAATTAAAAACTAATTTTTAGAATTTAAAATAATTTTTAATAATTTATTTGGTATTTTTAATAATTAAAAACTATTTTTCTATTTATTTATTAATTTTCAGAAAATATAAAATAGAAACCGTCGCTGTAGGTCTTTAGCGACAAAAAGCGTCGATGTTGGTGTTCTTGAGCCTCAAGAACACTGACAGCTCAGTGGTTAAGGGGTCACGTTTGACCGGCTATAATTTCATTTATAGATCGTTTCTGTCCAATATGAAACCTAAGTATTGTAGTGTTGATGTAACTCTACAAGTTTCAATTGTTATATTGATCATACCACAACATATCAAGAAGATCTAGGCCAACAAACCACCTGTCAGACGGTTTCTGGGTTTTCCTAGAAACCCAGGTATCCGAGTGAACACCTTCATGCACGATTTATTTTATGTTAAGTTCATGTTTTATGTCATTTAAAGGTTCTAATCTATAGAATATATGACAAGGTACATCACTAAAACAACATATCTGTTAAACAACAACAAATCACAAGCTAGCTCCCGGACAACCCATGTCAGAAATGGTGTTCTTCACGTTTCTGAAAATTCCCAGAAACATCAAAACAGTGCAAGTGGCCTACTTTGACCACTTCTCACTATTGATCTGTTGATTGTTTATGATATATTAAGACTTTAATCTATAGTCCACATTACCAGCTACAACATTAATACAACATATCATCAAAACATTAAAATATCTGACAGATCTGATCGTTACAAACATTGTCAGACGCTGAAAAAGCTTTCTGGGTTACCCAGATTTTTTAAAAAGTCATGGTTGGTCAACGGTTTTTGATTGCTTATACCGTTCGATTTACACATGATATGGACTTGATTCTTCTTTCAGATTAACGACAACATGTCAGGCTAGATATTAAAACTTGAAAACAAGAAAAACACATAACAACCAACGATCTACAGCCTCTGACATTCACTGTCAAGCAACAGAAATACATTTTCCCAGATTTTTGAAAAACTTTGATCTCGAGCACTTTGATGTTATATATCCAACATGTCTCAACCCAGATCACTTATAAAGACATGGCCAACTTTTGGTGGGAAGCTAATCAGGCTAGGGCCGGGATAGCGAATTTGACGTGGGAGGGGTTCAAGGAGATATTCTTCGAGAAGTACTTTCCCACGAGCATGCAGGGAAGGATGGAGATGCGGTTTCTGGAGTTGAAACAAGGGGACATGACGGTTCCCCAATACGCCGCCAAGTTTAATGAACTGGAAAGTTTCGCTCCACACCAAGTGGATACCGAGGTTTGGAAGGCGCGATGGTTTGAGCAGGGCTTGAAACCCTGGATCTATAACCATATTTTGGTGTTCCAAAGTATTTCTTTTGGAACCATTTTAGAGAGGGTGATAATCGTCAAGGGTGGTAGTGAGGCTCTGAGTCAATAACGCAAGGACAAGAAGAGTAAGGAGAAAGTAGATGGGGGAGTAAAGATTGAGGGAGCCAGTGGTAGTGGCGAGGGTCAGAAGAGGAAGGTGTTTATCTCTGGGAATACTGAAGTAAAGAAAGGAGACTCAGAGAGGAGAATGGAGGCCTGCAAGACCTGTGGGAAGACTCATTTAGGAGTCTGTCTCAAGGGGAAGGCCGTCTGTTACAATTGTGGACAGGAGGGGCACATTGCGCCTAACTGTCCAAGTCCGAAGAAAAATCACGGATGCTTTGTGTGTGGGTCAACCGACCACATGGCAAAGAACTGCCCGAAGAAGGGGACGGACAGGAACCGGAGAACTAATAGCGATAAGTTAGCTATTAGTGGATCAGCGCAGCCGGGTAGGCCGATGGGCCGTACCTTTAACATGACAGTCCAAGATGCAGTTGCATCAGGGGACGTCATCGCAGGTATTATTCCGATCAACGACATAAATGCTTACGTGCTGTTTGATTCGGGTGCTACTTGTTCGTTTATAGAATGCAATTTTACTAGACGATTAGGATTACTTCCCAAAAAGTTGTCTATACCTTTAAATATTAAGATAGCAAATGAAGAAATAATTCCTGTTGAAGATGTTTATAGGAGTTGTTGTGTACATATACGGGGTTGTAAATTATCGATAGATTTATTACCGATAAAGTTAGGAGAATTCGACGTAATTCTCGGAATGGATTGGTTAGTGAACCATGGGGCCAATTATAGATTGTCAAAAGAAATGTGTGAACATTAAATCGTTAAGACAACCTCAGGTAGTATTTTACGGGAATAGATCGTCGGGATGTTTTCGTGTTGTTTAACCATGACACAAACTAGGAAATTTTTGAGGAAGGGATGTGTAGGTTACCTGTGCCATGTTGTTGATACCCAGAGAGTGGTAGCAACCATGGAACAAATACCCATAGTAAGAGAATTCGCCGATGTATTTCTGAGAGAATTATCGGGTCTTCCGCCGGATAGGGAGACAAAGTTTGTAATAGACATCATGCCAGGAGCAGCACCAGTTTACAGGGCACCGTATCGTATGACGCCAGTGGAGATGAAGGAGTTGATGGTGCAGTTACAAGAGCTGTTGAACAGGAAGTATATTCAACCGAGTGTTTCGCCATGGGGAGCACCGTTACTATTTGTTAAAAAGAAGGACGGATCGTTAAGACTTTGTATAGACTACCGAGAGTTGAACAAGTTAACGATAAAGAATAAATACTCATTGCCCAGGATCGATGATCTTTTTGATCAGTTGAAAGGGGCTAAGTATTTTTCTAAAATAGATTTAAGAACGGGGTATCACGAGTTGAAGGTTAGGAAAGAGGATGTACCAAAGACAGCATTCAGAACTCGTTAAGGTCATTACGAGTTTCTGGTAATGTCATTTGGGTTAACAAATGCACTAGCTGCATTTATGGATATGATGAAAAGAGTGTTCAAACAATATTTGGACAAGTTCGTCATGGTGTTTATCGATGATATTCTAGTCTATTCTAAGACGCCAGAAGATCATGCTGAACATCTAAGATTAGTGTTGGAAACACTAAGAAAGGAGAAGTTGTATGTAAAGTTCACTAAGTGTGAATTTTGGTTAGAGAAGGTAAAATTTTTAGGTCATGTCATTGACCATGAGGGAATTTCAGTAGATCCAGCGATGGTGGAAGCCATGATGAATTGGGAACAACCAAAAATGCCGACCAAGGTGCGGAGTTTCCTAGGGTTAGCGGGTTACTATCGGAGATTCATCCAGGATTTTTCGAAGATAGCTACTCCTTTTACTAACTTGACAAGGAAGACGGTGAAATACGCTTGGACTGACAAGTGTAAGGACAGTTTTCAAGAACTGGAGAAGAGGTTGAGTGAAGCGCCTGTTTTGTCATTGCCCGATGATGCAGGAAATTTTGTAGTTTATAGTGATGCTTCGCATAGAGGACTTGGTTGCGTGCTCATGCAGCATGGCAAGGTCATTGCGTATGCATCTAGGTAGTTGAAGGATTATAAGAAAGTTTACCCTACTCGTGATCTGGAACTGGCCACAGTAGTTTTTGCTCTAAAGATATGGAGACATTATTTTTATGGAGAAAAATGTTAGATATACACAGACCACAAGAGTCTAAAATATATCTTCACACAAAAGGAGTTGAATATGAGGCAGAGGAGATGGTTGGAGTTGATAAAGGATTACGATTGAGAAATTCTATATCACCCTGGAAAAGCCAATGTAGTTGACGACGCCTTAAGTAGGAAGGGTCGGGAAAAGTTGGCTTTGTTAACGGCTCAAACTAAGTTAATAACAGAGATGGCTAAGATGGAGTTGGAAGTGAAGCTGCCAAGTGAAGTAGGACAAATGTTGTTTACGACGGAGATGTAATCTACCATCGTAGAGAGATTTAAGGAGGTGCAACTCAAAACTGATGAGTGTGACCGGATGAAGGAGCAGTTAGCCAATGAAAAAGATATTAAGTACAGTCTTGATAATGAGGGATTATTGAGATTTGAAGGAAGAATTTGGGGTCCGAATGAGATGGAATTAAAGGAGCAAGTGTTACAGGAGGCTCATAGTTCGAGGTTTTTGATTCATCCTGGTAGCACTAAGATGTATCAAGACCTCCGACAGAGTTTTTGGTGGCCGAACATGAAGAGCGAAATAGCATAGTACGTGAGCAAGTGCTTAACTTGCCAGAAAATTAAGGCCGAACATCAAAGACCAATTGGCTTGTTACAGTCATTAAAAATCTGGAGTGGAAGTGAGAGAATATCACGATGGATTTTGTGGTGAGACTTTCGACTACAACGAAGGGGTATGATGCAATTTGGGTAATAGTGGACCGGTTGACAAAGTCAGCTCACTTTTTGCCAATTACGGTCAAGTATAACTTAGACCAGTTAGCTAGACTCTATATTAAGGAAATAATTTCCAAACATGGAGTACCAGTATCGATTATGTCAGATCGTGATCCACGATTCACGTCGAATTTTTGGAGGAGTCTATAAGAGCAGTTAGGAATGCAGTTGAAGTTGAGTACGGCGTATCATCAACAAACGGATGGATAGAGCGAGAGAACAATTTAGACGTTAGAAGATATGCTAAGATCTTGCGTCATGGATTTCAAGGGTAGTTGGGATGATCATCTACCCTTAGTGGAGTTTGCGTATAACAATAGCTATCATGCAAGCATAGGTATGTCGCCTTACGAAGCTTTGTATGGGAGGAAATGTAGAACGCCATTGTATTGGGATGAAGTAATTGAACGCCGAATGCTGGGACCAGAATTAGTGCAGTAAACAGCGGACATTGTTAAACTGATACAGATGCGTTTGGTAGCAGCTCAAGACAGACAGAAGGAGTTTATTGATTCGCATAGAGAGAATAGAGAATTTGAAGTAGGTTCGTACGTATTTCTAAAAGTATCTCCCTGGAAAGGAAAGATGCGTTTTGGAAAGAAGGGAAAGTTAAGTCCGAGGTTTATAGGACCTTTTGAGGTATTAAAACGGGTGGGTGAGGAAGCATATATAATAGCAATATCTCCATACCTAGAACGAATACATAATGTATTTCACGTATCGGTATTGCGTCCTTATAAGCTAGATTATAAGCACGTGATAGAATATGAACCTATTCATATCGAAAAGGACTTAACGTACGATGAAACACTGATTCAAATTGTCGATAAAAAAAGAACAAGTTCTGTGAAAGAAAGTCATACCTTCTGTGAAGGTGATATGGAAGAACCACGATGCAAAAGAAGCAACGTGGGAGTTAGAAGAAATGATGAAAAAGAATTAACCTCAATTATTTGTGTAATTTTTTTTTTGCAAGATTCTGGGGACAGAATCCTTATAAGGGGGAGAGAGTGTAACGCTCCAGAAAATTGAACCTTTGTAAATACTTTTAATAATGAATAAAATAATATTACTTATTATTAATACGTATTGATAAGATGAATGTCGTTCTATAACCTAGAAATGTTAGAATGTCGTAGTATTTTAACTACGTGAATGAATTAAAGTGTTTGAATTTCTAAGACGAAAATAAAGGCTTTTCGAGATATTTTTTGAAAAACACTATTCATCGATGTGTGCTCGGAAATTATTTTTAAACTTTCAAGAAATACGTGATGTTATAATATCAATATGAGATGGATTATGTAATAATAATCTAAGTATGAAAAACGTAATATTTCGCATACGGACTAAATTGGAGAACGTTAAAAATATTAAGCGTTAAGAAAAGAATGTGTTAATCATATAATGCGTAGGCATTGTGCGAGTTATTGAATGTAAGTATGATATGACGTATTATACGAGTATGTATGAAGAATGGAATAACGTATAATACGAATTAGTATACGAGCTAGCATACGAGAATTATACGTGGTATATTTATGTCAAGGTTCTTAATTAAAGGGAATGGACTTGTAGGATTATTAGCATAATGGTTGAAGTCCGACAGAAAGTGATACTCAAGCCCAAGTGTTTGATATGTCATGAGTACAAACTATTGTAGTATAAGCCCAACAAGGAATTAGCTAGATTAATTAGCAAGCCCAATGAATTAGCTATGATCCATGGAGCAAACCATGTTAATGTGGGTAGTCTTGATGGGAAAGCATTTTGTGTGGTGATCAAGTGTTGTGATGAGCAAGAAAAGTGAGTGCTAGACAAGTTAACTTAGTTATAAAGTAATAATTAGTAAGGAGGTGGGATTAAGGAGGTTAGTTGAGAGGTGCAATGCCTAATTGACCATTCTACCCTAACTTTGGGTTGCCTATAAATAAAGAGCTCTCAATTCATTTGATTGCTTGATTAAAATTCCTCTCAACTCCTCTCAAGTTAAGTACCTTATTGGTTAGAGAGAATAAGCCACATAAGTCAAGAATAAGTCAAAAGTTCTTTGCTAGTTTCCAAAGAGAAGAGAAGTACAAGTGCTTCTAGGGTAAGACTCTTGTCTAATATATATTCATCTCTATCATTATAGGGTGATAAGAGAAGTATGATTGTATGCTAAGAACATATAAAAAGTCATTAATGAATAAACTTAAGCCGAATAAGTTGAATAAGCAACTTGAACCAAAATAAGTTGATAAACTTTCACAAAACTTATCATATGTTTGTCATATGATGTTAGTATGTGCAATATAGAATGAGAACATTGATTGATGGACTTAGGTTCATAGTAAGTCATAAGCATGAGAATTATATTTTATAAGTTAAGTAAGTCATTGACTTATGAGAATAATTCAAAAACCTACTTTGATAAAAAATTAGAAAAATAATTAACTTGAAATGTTTATATGTTGATTTTAATCCATTTAGAATGATTAGTAATGAGGTTTCGCCGGAATTCACACGATTGAACGATAATCGTCGAATTCGTGAAATTCTCGGAATGGAAGTCGTATTTTGTGTTTGAAGTCAGAAATTTTGGTTTTTGATGGAGACACGTCATATTTGGCATTATAGAGTTGTTGACTCTAATATGATTGAATTCTGACTTAGAACGAAGAAACGAGCGTTGAACGTTCACAGACGTTTATTGTTTTCACTAAAAATGAACTAATAGGTTAAATTTTAGCAAACAAAATCAAATTGATAAAATTCTTCCATAAATGCATAGAGTATGTTATTTGTGAACCATAGGCTTTTGAACGAGCCAATTCGGGCTTATAACGCAGAAGTTATGCGTCGGGGAGTTTCGCAAAATTTTCCAAATCTTTAAATTATCTGAGGCACAGAGTCCGCGCCACAGCGCAACTCACAACCTTAAAGGTCGCGCCGCAACGCGAGGCTAAAACTGAGCACTCTGCTAACTCGCACTGCAGCGTGAGTTACAGAGCAATAGGTGGCGCCGCAGCGCCAATCCTAGGACTTTGAATAGTAATGAATGTTTAGAAGTATAACATGAACAGTAACTTAGTTATGATAAACTAGGGAACTTAATAAGGTATGATAAGGTATTGTTGAACCTTATTTATGTTGTCTAAAGGTTGGAGATTTGTAATCAATCATGAACGTAATGAGAACGATGTAACGAAAAGCCGGAACCAATAAATAACAGATCTAAGTCAGGATTTAGATTGAGATGAAGGGTAAGATATAGTAGTATACTTACTTGATTACATGTGACCTAATATGGTACGTTATATGATCATGTATTGTAGAGACTTAGAGACTTAAAGTGTACGTGTGATAATAAGTAAGCAGACGCTGATGACAAGTATACTGACCCTTGTTCCAGTTTAGTCTGGACAAGCTTTTTGATTCATGTATTCTTTCTCATGAAGTCTTGAATGATGAAGTCAAAGCCAATTCTTTTGGCTAGACTTATATTATGATTCTGTCAAGCATGATTAATGTTTACCGAGCTATATTGGTGTGGTTTTCAATTGAAGACCGAGTATGCAAAAACATTTTTGTCGTTTAACGACAGGCACGTGAGGTTTCCACAACTTAAATGTATACATATTTAATGAATGTAGTGTTGATCAACATAGAGTACTATAGGATGATCACCTAGACGTGCTCGTAAGTAATGTCGGACTTACGGACTTAGTGTCGGGATGTCCTTTTCAAAAGAACTTAAGAAATGCTCAAGGTCTTGGACCAGAATTGATGTTTTACTGAATATTGTTTTTGTAAAACATTTTGGTTGAAAAGAAGTGTTATTTTGAATTATCAATACTACTTCGTAACTATTGTTCAGTTATTGAAGATATACGAGTTCTATGTTTCAAGAATGTTGTTTATTAGAATTTAGTACTTAATGAGCTAATCATGCTCACTCTTGCTTGAACCATATGATCACAGCTAAGATCGAACGGGCCGAAGGCTCCGGCAAGGATAATGGTAAGGCGAATACGAACCCTTAGAGTTCTTATGTAATAGTATAGGTGAATGATTGTAATATATTTGATATTATGACAAGAACAAATGTATGAGTTATAAAGAACCTGGGGGAATGTAATATTATTTCTAATATATAGAAGACATATTCGTTCTTTTGAGACTTTTCAATTAAATGTATGTGTGAATGGTAGTACCGTGTAGCACCATCTGTCGGGTTAGAAGATACCCGGATTTGGGAGGGTCAAATATAACCTACAGCTTTGATACAAACTTATGATGCCCCCAAATCTGAGTTACCTAACCCCAGGTTTGGTGCTCACGATCCATCATACAAATAACATCTAACTACCCATTCATTTATGAATATAATCATACCTACCATTAATTAATATAATTAATACAATATCACAGGTTGTCTAACCTTAACATAACATACATACCTTCAGATATACCAAAAGGTTTATGTATAACAACATAATAAGTAAAGTTATAATAAATAATCCTGAATTTTGTCCTTGCCCTTGTCTTTATCTGCCCCTCCTGCTATCTCGTCATTAGCTGAAATGTTATTTTTAAGCAAGGGTGAGTAACAAGTTTGCTCCACAAGTTAAAGCATACAATAATAAATATGAATCAAGAATAGTAGAGTTTAGATTCGATAGGAATTCAATAATATTCAACGAATTTTGAAGTAGTTGAATAAATTGTTTATCAATAACAAGACTTTATCGAATTTCATGCTAAACAACAATTCAATGATGAAAGAGTAAAACTCTTTCGATGTTTCAATAATATTCAATTGATTAACAAGAGATAATAATACTGAAATAGTAAAGTGGGATATTCCTAGATTTCATGCTAAGTGATCACAATGGGATCATGAACTAATAGAGGAATTATCAGGCATTCAATACTTAATTACCTCAGAATTATAAGTTAGTTAACCCTCTGCAAGTACCTGGAGCGGCCAACTCCTTGTACCCGATATTATGCATAATACTTAATAATAGCGCAATAGCCGGATGTTCGACCCTAAAGTCCCCTTTATATAAGGGTTGTTCATCTCTGTAAGAACCAAGAAATTCATGAATAAATAATTATTTAATATAATAAGAAAATGAATATTTATTTGAATATAAATATTGATGTGATGTAAGATGAGTAATTCAATTAGTGTAAATTGAATTTATATAAGAATTGAGAAGTGTTGAATTGACGATGAGAATTGTGAAATGCCTTGTGTGGTATAATGAGGAATGAAGAAATTCACTAAGTGAATTAAAAGAGAAATAGTTATTAAGAGGAAGATTGATTATATGTAATTATATGATTCCATATAAGGAATGAATAAACTCTTAAACTAGTAATATCATCAATATGGAAGTTAATTCATGTCGTGTAAAACTAGTGTGGTGATAGAAGTCGGAACTGGCTTAGAGCTAAACTAGTTTGGCACTGCCAGGGACCGGTGCAGCTATGCCCTCCCAGCAGTACAAACTGGCGCAGCTGCGCCAGTGGCTAGTCAGGAAAAGGTTGGTTTTTACTGTAGAACCAAATAGAACATTATTGTAAGGGTGACATTATTAATAGCATATGATAAGAATACATATTAATAACATGAAGTACCAAGTAGTACAATGAAATCATATGTAACCTTTAATACAGAAATAATTAAATATTTGTGTATTCCAGAAATTGGAAAAGGAATTAAATGTTTAAAATGGACATTTAATATTGAATAATGCGATTATGTGGTTGTGTGAGTAGTAAAAATATCTATGGGAGATACCCTTGCAATAATACCTAACTGTGTTATTTTATTGTGTGTACCTAATGTACACGGATTATATGATATGAGTACATAAATAATCCCTAATTATCCTAATATAGTAACACTTGTACATTAAAATTACATTTTTGGGAATTAAATAAACTAATCTAAGCAAATTAAGCACGTTGTTAAGAATTAAGAAGCTCGGTTGAACAAATAGTGGCCAACAGTAACCTCTCACCTATTTATGTAACTTCCAAGAAGTAATCATTGGCTATGGAGATGGCTGGGATTAGTGGTTGAGCAACCCACTGATAACAGTGTGTTTTTCTTCTACACTCTGGTTTCATTATTCCATGTAAACCCGATACCCAGTCCACCATTACTCTATAAATAGCAGCTTCATTTCTCAATTTTTACGTTACTGTAATTGTCTGTTGAAATCCTGAGAATTGAGTGTGAGTGTTGATTGTTCAAAGAAGAGTCTAGAAATCTCAAAGGGAACAAACTAAAGAAATTAAGCTTCTCAGAAGGTAAACTCTTGTTTTAGATACTTAATTTCAAAGTTTACAAATTATGGAAATTCTACTAGATTCTTATAAATTGATTTGAAATCGTGTTACCAAAGTGTTAGTGAAGTGTGAATGCGTATATGGAACCTCTAAGACTGAGTTTAAGAATGATTAATGAGAAAAATCAACATTGGCTTCAGACTCTGTAAAATAGAGTACCTTTCTAGGTCTAGTCCAGGAAGGGTGCAGCTACGCCCAGTTTATACTAGGGTGCAGCGCAGCTGCGCCGGACCACAGGACCAGATTCTGGTTTTTGTTATGCTATGTATTGCTAATTTGGTATTATAACATATATATATATATATATATATATATATATATATATATATATATATATATATATATATATATATATACCTGAAAAGAAGTATAGCATGACATTTAAAACTTTCTTATGAGATAAGTAATACACAACATGATTTAGTACAAAATTTATAACAAAAACTTAAAGTGTGAAAACTAACTTTGATGGAACTTATATTCTGCATGTTTTGAGCTTAGTAGTACATAAACATGACTGATTTCGAACCTAATAAGCATGATATAGTATTTATAGTTCCTTTGTTCATGACCAACTTGTTAGGCTTTGTGTTAGAGAACTTTTTTAAAGAAAAGCTTGTCGTATCAAAGCTAATATCTATGAATACTATATGATGTATGTTCTAATCTTGTGAAGATGTTAACATGACTTAAATACACATGAAAAGAGCTTTAAAGTTGTCTTGTATATGTTGATTTGCATCGTTCAAGTTTAAAATGATTTCAAAGGCAAACTTGAATATGTTTTCAAACCAATTGCATTAGTATGAGTAGTTAAGTTCTGAGAATCTAAAATAACATGTTTATGTTCATTATGTCTCTAAACATGATTCTCATATATTGAACATAGTAGTGGTACACCAAGCATGAGTTTAAAACATTCTAATTAGTATGCTTGGTGATTACATGACCATATTTGGCCTTGATTTTGTGAAAATCCTAAACTAAAGTCCCTAATATATAATGTTGATCTTGAAGTAGTCATGTGCTTATGTAAAGCCCTCTAGCATGTGTACATGATGATTAATAATGACTTAGTATGTGGAGATTAGACTAAAACCAGGAGATCAAAAGCTCAACTCTGCCCAGGCTAGAGGACAGCGCAGCTGCGCCGTCCCTAAGCCTAGCCAGGGCGCAGCTACGTCATCCTGCAGTCAAATCTTTATTCTATTTGTAATCTGATGTTCAAAGCATGCTTATATGGTTACTTTAACTTGTGTTATATGACTAGCATACTATCTAATGTGGTAAAAAACATGCTAGGAAATAGAATCGAATGATTTAATGAGTAATTATAACTTTCAAATGTGAAGTTCAAAAAGGTATTTGCAAACTATAAAGTAGTGATTGGAAAATTAGTTATTTGACTTTGTGGTGTCTTACAAACTGATTTTGTTCTATGAGGATGTAGGATATGTAATGTAGTATGTATAGATTATACAACTAAGTTAGACGTTTATGTGTGCGTTTAATCTTACATATTATGTATGAGCATATGTAACTAATGAATATCCTATTCGCGTAACTATATTATGTTAGGATTCGGAAGAGTGTTGATAAGCTATATTTTGGTAAACTACGCTTGAGGCAAGTTTCCTGACTTACACAACTTTGGATTTTGTGCAAGTTCTCGAATTTCATTTGATTCCTATATTGAATGCAAGTACTCGAACCATACTCTTTATTGAGCATTACTTGAACTTGTGCTATTATTGATCGTACAAGTAGAACTTTGAAAGCATAATACTTCGTAATCTAGAAGTGAAATTGTTTACAAACCTTAATTCCGAACTATAATTGTTCATATATATACTGTGAAAGAAAACTATCTAAGCCATTGTTTCGGCTAGACTATTGATATTTGATCGAAAGCTATCCAAACCAAATTAACTTGGTGCGGACTCTTATAACTGAGAAGAAAACCCCTCTTGGTAGGGGAATTATATATTGTCGGATAACCGACGCGCGTACACGAGAAAGATTAAATGTTATGCAAGAAATAGGGTACTTTAGGCTGATCACCTGTTGTACTCATTTTATAGAATTATCAGTAATATCACTGTTAATTCTAGGAGAAGTTCATAGTCCTTAGCGACTACTCAGTATTCATTACTTTGAAATCTTGAATTGATTAATCATTGAATATTATTGATATTTTTTGTCCATAGTGACTATTGTTGATAATCATCGATACTTCTTGCTATCTTGAACTATCATTATTGATATACCCTTGAGAAATCTCAAACTACATTTATTACCCTTTTTCTATATTACTTGCTGGACAAAATTGTTGCTCATCCTTGCTTTCCTTAAAACTTTAAGTTAAGGCAGAACGTGGTGAACCCTCTGGAAAGGAAAAGGGTAAAGAGAAGGCTTTGAAGTAGTTATTTCCATAATACTAGGAATGTACTATTATTTGGTTGTAGAAGAACATATTTATATTAAATTATATTTAGTTTAAGTTGTATTGTATTGTATTAGTCACAGTTGTGAGACTTTAGGACAAGAATAATTACATTACAACAATGTAATTTATTCTATTATTTCGTTACATGATATTTTGATTTATTATTAGAGTTAGTACGTGACATCCAAATTTGAGACAAGTGTGGTCTTAATTTGGGGGCGTCACAGGTTTGTATCAGAGCTGTAGTTATAAACCTTACGAGCGGGAGTCCTTAAATTATAACTTAGGAGAACCTAGAAGATAGAGAAAACTCATGTAGAGTTTTCCTAGAGAGAGACTTAGTGTGTTATAGAATATAACTTCATTATATACAATGAACTTATGTTTATTTAACATTCTAATGGAGTTATTGTTTGTTTTATCTTATATTGGTGGTTGTAGGATGACTGACAAGGGAGGACATTACTGAGTAGTAGAGGAGGAGCCGTGTGACATACATGTGGTATTTGAGGCACCTTTGATAGCGTAGCCTATATTAGAAGTGGCCCCTATCGATTACGATGACGAGGAGAAGGAGATGGAGCCATTACTCGAGGAATCTGATCCAGAGGAGAAGCCCATGGAGGACTCCGACGAGGCTACTTTCGAGGATCGGATGTTGGGGGAGTATGAGGAGAAGATTTTGGAGTTAGGATGTAGAGTGGAGGAGTTAGAGGCTGATGCCAGGAAAGGGAGTTTGAGTTCCAGAAACTAAGGGAGTAGGACCATCAGAAGAAATTAGTGATGAAGGAGATGGAGGTGGATATTGCTCACCGAAAGGAGGCGGGGATCCAGATGGGGACTTTGTTTCACAGGTCGGTGGCTAGGAATGTAGAGCTGGCAGGAAAATTGGAAGAGATGGGACAAAGAGAGTTAAGTGAGAGGACAGAGAAGAAAGCAATTTGTACTGAGTTAGAGATGGAGGTGATGGATATTATTTACTTCGAGGAGAAGTGGAACGAAGCTAATGATCGGGTTGATGACTTAGAGGATGAAGTGAGATATAAAAGAAGGAATATGAACAAGATGAGCTATGCTTTGCACACGGCCATAGAGAGATTGATCGATGGGGTGAATAACTACCCGGCAGAGTAGGGACAGACCCGGCACATCCTAAATCGAGATCTGGTGGTGTACATTACTCAAAAGGAGTACCAAAGCTTTGTGGAGCGTGGAATGTTAGATTGAGTCTAGGTGTTGGAATTTAGTAGTTGTAGTATTGTATTTACTTATGTGATGTTTAATCTGTTGTTGAAATCTCAGTCTTTTGTGTAAGATGTGAGATAGTTGTAAACCCCCAAGCTTTTTTAAAATGTTAGAGGGGTAGTATGTTGGTGTTTTCCCCTTCTTTTGTGATAAGAGGGGATATGTTGTTGTCATTTATAGAAGTATGCTAGAGAGGATCATGTAATTGTAACAATTTGGCATATGAATATAAATGATCTTGTTCCAAGAATGAGTTATAAAAGTTATTCTTATTTGAGAAATGTTTAAATAATATAATAAGATAATAGTAAAAATGAAAATTTTTTGATACAGAAAAATGCCGCCCAGACGTAGGATAGCTGCACCGGAAGAATCAGTTAATTATGAGAGAGGGCCAATAGACTCGATACAGAGACTTATAGATTTGTTAGGGGAAGCTCTTGGGGGAAGAAACGAACCAGTACCACCTATTCCCAAAGCAGTTCCAGTTTCAAACTTTAAGGACTTTAAGAGTGTAGGACCTCCAAAATTCGTAGGAACTACTGACCCTATCGTGGCTCAGACGTGGATCAAAGAAATGGAGAAGGCTTTCACCATCGCTAGTGTGGGTGAAGACCAGAAGATGACATTTGCGACCTACGTGATGAGAGGTGAAGCGAACTACTGGTGGGAGGCGAATCAGCAGAGAGCAGGAGAAGGAATAATAACTTAGGAGAGGTTTAAGACTCTTTTCTTCGAGAATTATTTCCCGAAGAGCATGAAAAATAGGATGGAGGTGAAGTTCTTAGAACTTAAGCAATGAGATATGACGGTGGCGCAATATGCGACACTAGCCCGATTTTTTGAACACCAGGTAGTAGATGAAGAGATGAAAGCTAGGAATTTTTGATGAGTGGGTTTTATACCTATTAATCAGCTTCTAATTCAAGCTTAAATTGTATTAACTCGTCATTTTTGTGATTCAATTTACTTGTTTAGTGTTGTTTTATGTATAGGTGAGGTGGCGGCATAGCATTTGGAGCTTAAATAGTGGTTTCCTGGCTAAAGTGGGCAACAAACTGAGCTATAACTGGACTGCAGCAAATTAACACCCGTCAGGGCTGACATTATAAAGACAAAACCTCCACTGGGGTGGGGGTACTCGACCAATGACAGTAGCACCCCCCACAGGGGAGGGCTCCTAATGAAGAAAAACCCCCGCCGGGGCGGGGGTACAGGAAAAGGCCAAGGTCCTGTTTCGATTATGTTGCTGCAATGGCGTGTAGGATAGTGGTTGACATGGTGTGGAACTCAATTGGGCGTCGAATTATGGTCAGAATATAGGTAGGGGCTGGTTATTAACAACAACAACAACAAAAATAATAACAAGTGAGATAAAAAACTAACAATCAATTAAAACTTGGAAGACCAAAATTGAGCAAAAGTATTGGAGGAAGGATTTGAAGGAAAAATTCACAATAATTGCATATTGAAGCGTAGGAGAAGGGTGGAGTCATATTCATTCTTTTTCTTTAATTTAATAATTGTAATTGAGATAATATTTACTTTGATGATTTCAGTTTTTAATTCATTTGTGATGAGCTAATTTACTTGTTAGGCTTATGACTGATCTTTGGGTTGAACGATGATTATGTAGCTTTGATTTTTAGTTTAATGATCTATCTTTCAGTTTATCTATAGTCATTTATGTTTTAATCTATGAATTACTTGATCACCAATTCTATGTGGATTTGTATGGATTTGAGAGAGGAAATATGAATCTAGACTTAGTCATTATAGCATGATTCTTGAATTCTTTGATTGAATGGAATCTTGATGAATGTTAGGGTAGAGATATGCCTAGCGTCACATGTAATCAGATAGAGAACTTGAACTTGAACCTTCTTTGATTGTAATTCACATAGAGATAAAGTGAATTAGTTAATTAAGGTGTTTAGCTTAATTCTATCTAATTTGTGGATTTAAGTTAATATGGTATTAGTGCATCGAGAGGTGGCTAGTTCTACTTGAGTGTTCTTGATTAATAAATTGGGATAGTGAATTAAACCGGAATAAGGTGTAACAATCAGAGTGATACTTAGAGTGAAGTTGTAAGCCTAATCCTCCAATATTTGTTTAAAATTATTGTTTTTAAGTTTGTCAATTGTTCAGTATTCTTAGTATTTTAATATTTTTAGTTTTAATAGTTATAATTCTTAAATTGGATAGTTTAATAAAATTTGGATTAATATAGGGCTGGTAATTGTGAGGGTTAATTTCATACTAAATCTTTATGGGAACGATACTCGACTTATCATTATATTACTTTTTGACCACGCGCACTTGTGTTTGTGTGTGAGCGTAACTAGATTTTAACTCAACAAGTTTTTGGCACCGTTGTCGGGGACTAGTATAGATTTTAATATTTTTCAATATCAGTTTAATTAGTCCAATTTCACTTAAACACTTTTTCTTTTGTTTTGTTCTTTCTATTTGAGGTTCTTGAAGTGGTTTATGCAAACTCGGTCCAAAAACCCAGACTTGCTTCTTTTTGAGGATGATATCGAGAAACGGTTTCAAAGGCTAAGTAAGTGGATTAAAGACACAAGGGAAAACTTCGAGAATTCTGAGAAAGAAGAAGAAATAATGGCTGTCGAAGACCAGAAAGCGTTACGGGACTTTGCTACTCCTAAGGTGATTGAGCTTCAGTCGAGTATCACCAGGCTGGCTATTGCTGCAAATTCGTTTGAAATCAAGCCTGGGACAATTTAGTTGATTTAGAACTCAGTACAGTTTGGGGGACCTGCAAATTATGATCCGAATAAACACTTGGTCAGCTTTTTAGAGATATGTAACACTTTCAAATACAATGGGGTGTCCGATGATGCAGTCCAACTTTGCTTGTTCCCATTTACCCTGCGGGACAAGGCAAAGAGTTGGTTACATTCTCTACCGCCGGGATTGATCACTACTTTGGAAGATCTTGCTCAAATTTTTTTTGGCTAAATTCTTTCCACCAGCCAAAACAGCAAAGATGAGGAATGAGATCACCATGTTTGAACAACAGCCTGGAGAGTCTTTATATGAGGCATGGGAACGGTACAAGGAACTACTCAAGAAGTAACCTCATCATGGACTACCAAAATGGTTGCAGATGAATACGTTCTGTAACGGGTTAAGTGGGAATCTCAGGACAAGTATTGATGCAGCTTCGGGTAGAGCGTTCATGGCCAAGAGTTATAAGGAAGCATATGAGTTGATAGAAACTATGGCAGCTAATAACTACTGGTGGCCCACCGCAAGATTGACACAACCTAAGGTAGCTGGGTTATTAGAGGTAGATCAGCACTGGTGGCACAGATTTCAGCCTTATCGAAGAAAATGGATGCTTTGACTAGTGCACAACTACAGCAGGTGGCATATGTTTGCAAATTATGTGTGGGGGAACATCCTACAGAGCAGTGTGCCATTAATCCAGCATCGGTTCAATTTATGGGCAGCTATAATAGGATTCTACAAAACATGTACCATAATTCCTACAACCCAGGGAGTAAGAATCATCCTAATTTTTCATGGAGCAACAATCAAAATCAGCAGGAGTCACGACCCTCTTATCCCCCGGGGTTCAAAAATTATAATCAACAGGCAGCTCCACAGAATGAGAAAAAATCAGATTTGGAAGAGATACTGTTGAAGTACATAGCAGGCAATGAGGCAAACATGAAAATACAAGTAGCAGCGATTAAGAACTTAGAAAATCAGATGGGATAGCTTGCATTGGCTTTGAAAAACAAGCCTCAAGGGACGTTGCCGAGCGATACAGAAAATAATCCAAGGGGAAATTATGAGCAGTGTAATGCTATTACACTAAGGAGTGGTAAGAGATTGGGTTCTAACTTGGATAGGAAAGCAAGTACTGATGATGATTATAAGAGTGATGGGAACGAATTAGACAGGAAATCTTAGGAGAAAGTGGTGGAAAAGCCAAAGGAAGACAAACAGAAGACAATTACACCACCTATACCTTTTCCTCAAAGGCTAGAAAGTCAAAAGTTAAAGGACCAATTTTCAAGGTTTATGGATATATTTAAACAATTGCACATCAATATTCTAATTAATGAAGCACTTGAGCAGATGCCACGTTACGTTAAATTCATGAAAGAAATACTTTCGAAGAAACACAAGCTCCGGGACTTCGAAATAGTGGCGTTGACTAAAAATGTAGTGTAATACTACAGAAAAAGCTTCCTCCTAAATTAAAAGATCCAGGAAGCTTCACAATTCCATATGCAATTGGCAATCAAGTTATGGGGAGAGCTTTATGCGATCTAGGAGTGAGTATAAATCTTATGTCATTGTCCATTTACCGAAAGCTAGGGTTAAAGGAAGCAAAACCAACCAACATTAGTTTACAGCTTGCAGATAGATCATTAACATTCCCACTAGGAATAATTGAAGACGTATTGGTGAAGGTTAACTCATTGATCTTTCCAACTAATTTTGTGGTACTAGATTTTGAAGAAGATAAAAATATCCCTATCATCTTGGGACGGCCATTCCTCACGACTAGATGAACACTGATTGACGTGCTGAATGGAGAACTAATTATGAAAGTGTACGATCATGTAGTGAAGGTGAAAGTGTTCAAGGAAATCCCAATCCCGACTAACAAGGAAGAGTGTGAGTTGCTCGAGAAATCTACACGTGTCAAATTTGGGGATTATAAAGAAGTTGGTGGTCTTAAGGCACTAATTTAGGATAGTAAGTCAACATCAGTCCCAAACATGCAAGTGAATGAGCATGCAATACAACGATGTTAGTTATGTGATATAAACAAAAATCATGTCGTGGATAGCCCAACTGATCCAGGATAACAAAGGGAGTAGTCAAGCTAAAAGACTCAAAATCAAGCGTTAATTAGGAGGCAACCCAATTTTATTCTTATTTTTATTACATGTTTTTAATTCGTAGTTTAGAGTATGAGTTTAGAGTGAATTTAGTTTAAAGTATAAATTTAGTTTGATTTATTAGCTAGTTAGTCGAGTCACGTATTTTTTAGTAAATTCAACTTTCAATGTTTGATGCTCATGTTTGTATCTTAAACTTATAATGTTATGGTGTTTCAGGTACTTGGGAAGTGCGTGGATAGGTGTAGAATGCATGGAATTGGAAAAACTAAGTTCAGCTGCAGTGTCGTCGGGGCGAGCATTTTATGATGGAACCCCCCGCTGGGGCAGGGGTCTTAACCCAAAAACAATGAACCCCTCCACCGGGGCAGACAAATTGCATAGGAAACCCCCGCCGGGGCGCGGCGGGAGTCTTGGTCCAAAAGTAGAACACCCCTCTGCCAGGGCGGGCATAAACAGTTTATAACCCCCCGCCGGGGAGGGATACAGGAACCTGAAGAGTTCAAAGTTCGACAGTTACAGCATTTGAACCATTCTTCTCCACTTCCACTTCCTTCAACCACAACTGAAACCCACGATTTCATCAGTTGCCACCCATTACCTCACTTAATCACCACTTACCCACTAATTTCACCCACTAAATACATACATTATTCAATATACCCCCCTATAAATTAAACCTCTAACTACACAAAAACTTCATCTCTATTTATACAATTTCAATCATTTATGAATTAGGGTTCTTATAGTGCAATTTTTGACAGCAAAAAGGGAGGGGAGAATCAATCAATTTGTCAAAACATTGAGGGTAAGTGGTTAGTTCCTATAATTTCTCATCACATATCACCATACTTGAAGTACAAATACTAAGTTTGGGGGAATTGTGAGTTAAGCACACCAAGTGTTCGATAATTTGTTCAAGTGAAGTTTGGGGGAGAAATTGGCTTGAGTCATCCATTCCAGTACCATGGCACCAAAACTAGCAGTGAAGCGACAACAAGGTGAGAGCTCCGAGTCTACACCACCGACTCGGGCCTTTGACAAGCGAAAGGTCATAAGTGCCACCGCCGCCGATCGTTATGACTACCTAGTGACGAAGGCACTAACCCCGTAGTGCGGCTTGGCACCTAATAAAGTGGAAGGAATTCATGTGCGCCAAGCTATTCCCATCCACACATACGACAGAGGTGACCAAGGAGAACATAATCCTCTTATATGCAATCATGCAAGACTTTCTCATCGATGCGGATGCCATTATAAAATTTTCTATCCGAAGATACCTACGAGGACCATTTTTCGGTAGCTTGCCACACCCATTTCTCATATGTGGGTTGTGCAGGAAGGTGGGATTTAGGTGGTCTGGCTATGAGACCACTCAGATACCGTTACAGACTTTGGACACAAGAATGTTCGCAAGATATTCAGTTTGGCCCGGGGGTGAGTCGCACCCAAGAGGAGTCGAGTTCATATTTCCACTAGCTTCTGAGGATGAGGCTGATGCTGAGGACACCTCTAATGACGACGAGTTCCAGGTGGATGAGACTATAGGAGAGCAAGGAACTGAGGAGATATAGCAACCCAGCAGAGATATGTTTAGCCCAAAATTTCAGAGCCTCCAGAGATAAGTTGACGGGTACAACAAAGAAGCAAACAGACTGATGAGGAGACTCACGGCCAGGCATGACCATATGTTTGAGGCCATGAATATGTCCTTTCCCTCATTGAACGCGACGCTACAAAGTTCAACCCAAATGCTCAGTTTCAATACCAGCAGCCTGCCCCAATGCCAAGGTTCCCACCTTCTGATTCAAATAATGAAGAACAACATCCACCACCACCTCAAGATTAGGCGATTACAGGGAAGTCCTCGTTTACTTAATGCTTTATCTTTATCTTTATTAGTTAGATTTGCATATGTTAGTTTCATGTTTAGTTTTAGGTTCATTAGATGTTTGCATTCATGTAATGTAATAGTTACATAATAGAGTAGTAATGTAAATAGTTTTTATTAGTTTTTAATCATGTTATGTTTACCAAATATATAAAAAAAATAATTAGTTAAGTATTGTGTTATCTTGCATAAGTCCAACGGTTTGATATAGTTCAGTTTATTAAAGCCAATGATGAGATTGGGATTGAGTAGATGATGATAGTACCGATTATTAGAACTTTGACGTAATTTTCTGTTATGAATTAGATCTTTTGCATGTATGAAACAGGTATAAAAAGGTTAGCACAATAATAACACCTATGTGGATTTATTTAGTTCAAATTGATACATAAGGGACCTTTAAAACATAATGCTAGTTTAAATGAAAGAATGACAAGGATAGGCAGTGAAGGCAAAAAATTAGGCAAAAACCTAAGTTTGGGGGGAAAAGTGGGGTATATAAGCTTCATAAAAAATAATAATAATAATAATAATAATAAACACCATGGTATGCTTGTCTAGTTTTGTGGCCTTTGTTACTTGAGTAAGTAAGCCTGAGTGGATTGTCTTTACATCTAGCGCCCTAAGGTCTTAATGGTTTGGGAGTCGTTGGTCGAAAGCTCATTAAGGTAGCACTAAAAAGCCTAAGTGAATAAGACATTGCAAAGCCATGTGCATAAAAAATGAATAAAACGGGAAATAAGAGCAAAAAGCCCCTATAATTGAAAAATAAAGCATAAGTACCCTATTTGGACCCTTAATATTGGTAATTGTTTGATTTTAGTTGGATCTCGTATGTTTTTGAAATTCATGAGTTTACATTATATGATGTCTTCTAAGAGACATGTTATGTATTAAATTTGAATTTGCATCAGCTAGCATGGATGTTGAGCACACATGCACTATACCAGTAATAACAGTTTGAGATTTGATGAATGATAGGAATTATTGATTGGTTTTGATATGAAGTATTGTTGTGTTTACTATTCTCGGAGGCCGGTTGGATAGATTTGATTCTATAATTACTGCTGGATTCGTATCCATATAGATTAGATGCATTACATTTCAGTGCATTTCATTGTATAGTACTTTTTTTGTTTTGTGCTCGAGGACTAGCACAGGTTTAAGTTTAGGGGAGTTTGATGAGTGGGTTTTATATGTGACGCCCCCAAGATAGGTATACATCACTCATTCTGAGTCGTCAAATACATGGTACAAAATTCAAATACAAACTTAATTATACAACTTTTGTGTAAAATACGACAATATAGGTGAGAGTTTTAACACGAATATTATCTTCTAGACAATATCCAAATTCAAATGGAGTCCTCATTACAATTATTATTAAACTATTTCATAGAATAGTGAGGACTACTATAGCCACAAACTCCGACCATCACTCTGTTCCCCGACTAGTCCCGGCTACGTTCTCATTTCCTGAAGAGAACAATGAAAGCAAATGGTAAGCTCAACTAGCCCAGTAAGAAATATTATGACTAAGATAATACAAAATAAATTATCGTTAGCCTTCAACAGTGTTAAACTAATTAAAATATAATAAACATCAAGTTTAACTGCAGTGGAACAAGAAATCCATTTGAAGAGTCAAGTAGAGCATGATATATACTATCTTCTATAATTTAAAAAGTTTATCATCAATTTTATCGCTGAGACTCAGCTCAATAAATAATCCACATCATTGAATTATCCATGCACTATGGGCCAAGGATATTCATGTTTTTAACAATGGTCATGATCATGCCAACAACTATCCATCAATGCACTACGGGCCAATGAGGACTTTTACCACATTATTTGTAACATTATGGTCATGATTATACCGAATAATCCCTGGTCATAATCATACCAATCTACAGTCCATCTATGCACTACAGGCCAAAGATGACTTTCATCACAATATAAGCATGAGGATGATGACAATGATATAAGAATTCAATTAAAAGAAAGCAAAGGATAAATTTTTAAATATTTATAATTTAATTTATCCTGAATTTAATTATGTCCAAATTGTCAGCACCATACTGTTTTGTGGTGTAAAATTCAAGATTAATATTGTATCAAAAATGATTTGGACCGAAAAGAAATTAATTTTTGTCATGAATAGTACCCCGAGTGAATGGTACTCGAGTAAATAGTAATTTGGGAATAGTGCCCCATGAATAGTACCCTGACATGAAAAAATTAAAATTTATCACTAATGATCAGAATAATATTTCCATGAAAAGATATTGGATGAAGCGCAAATTTTAAGGATATTCTACTAATTTCATGGAGTATAGAAGCCAAAACTTAACAAAAATGTATAGAATTCGAAATTTGAAACGAAATAATATTACTTACATACTACAGATTATGGAAGAAAATATTATTTCTTACGAATATTAAACAAAAAAAATATCTCTTACCTTAAAAAGAAGAGTATTCCAACTGGTATAGCAGGAATATTCTCGAAGAAAACTTTCACTGTTTTTTACACTCAAAGCTTCCTAAAACTCGAAAGAAATACGCTCCATATTATAAAAGAAGAATTTTCTAATTCTGGTGTTATTTTCAATTCTAAACTAAGCATCCTATTTATAGGAGAATGGAAGGATACTATTTGGATTCATAGTAAAGGAAAAAATCACGGATTGAACAGTAGGAATTCCGCGAATTTTCTAAAAATCACATGATTTACTATGCAGTCACTATACAAACACTATGTAGACACTATGCAAACACTATGCATAATAAAATATTATATATTCTATTTTTTATAAACAAAACAAAAACTTATTATTATATATATATATATATATATATATATACACGTCCACCATTCCTTTTATCATCATTTTTTTCCCGTGAACCATCCCATTTTTTCATTACATGTGGGCCCACCACATGTTATTATCATATATATATATATATATATAAAAACAAAATTGAGATTACTTCTACCGGCAGATTTAAAAAATGAGTAAGTGGGGGTCCAAATAATAAGCAAATTTAATACAAATACTTCATAAAAATTCCTTCAATATTTTTAACAATATTTATTCATCATTATTATAACTCGCAATATTAACAACCAGATCGTTCCCAGAAAAGAGGGGGTTTTCGATAAGGATTTCTCCCTATTGGCGCGCAATTAGGTGACTAAACCCCTTTCCTCAACAGAACTTTCTAGACATTGTTAATTATGCAAATAATAATATGAATAACTTGTCATCTCAATTATTGATTTAATAATATAAAATATTGTAACAATAATTGAATCAATTAACGTGAGATACTATGCAGTAATTACTGTAGCAATAATTGAATAAAACTGAGTGACTTATCACATAAGTATCAAGAATCAATACAGTGTGCTACTATGCAACCAAGTGTATTACTGTACTTTTATCACTGGGTATTTCAACAGTTAACGGTAAAAATTTCGCCGTTATTTTTATAAAAAGATAATTCTGTCGTTTTCTAACTTCGACAATAATTTCGTTGTGGAGTCCACGAATGAGTGTGCCGTCGTACGAATATTTCCTGTTAAAATGAATATTCTCCTACCAATCGAATACTTTATAACAACTTATATACTTAGCAAATTTTATAAATATAACCCACAACTATAATATTATATTAAATCCATACCATAATATTCAAAAAAATATTTTGAGAAAAAATTAATCTTTATTCATGAAAGTTGGGGTCTCACAACCTCCCCTTTTTATGAAATTTCGTCCTCAAAATTGGGGTACGTACCTAGTATGTCGAAGAGGTGAGGATACCTTGATTTCATTTCAGATTCTAACTCCCAGGTTATTTCCTCAACATCGTGGTTTCTCCATAAAACTTTAACTTGAGGTATAACCTTGGAGCGTAGAATATGTACCTTCTTATCCAAAATTTTAATAGGTACCTCTTCATACGTTAAATCTTCCACTATCTCGTCCGGTTCTAATTCAATAATGTGATTCGAGTCTTCCACATATTTACGTAACATGGATATATGAAAAATGTTATGAACACGAGACATACTTGGCGGTAAGGCGAGTCTATAAGCCACAGTTCGTACTCGATCGAGGATTTCGAATGGCTCAATGAATTGAGGATTGAGCTTTCCTCTATTTCCAAATCTTGTAACTCCTTTCCATGGAGCAACACGTAATAACACATGATCTCCAACATTGAACTCCACGTTCTTTCGATGAAGATCAACATAACTCTTTTATCGATCTTGTGAGGTTTTTATACGTTGTCGAATCATTTGAATCTTTTTCATAGTTATACGTACCAACTCCTGTCCCAACAATGTTGTTTCACCCACCTCATCCCAGCATACTAGAGAATGACACTTGCGTCTATACAACTCCTCAAATGGAGTCATGCCAATACTTGCTTGATAACTGTTGTTGTAGGAGAATTCCACTAATGGAAAGAACTTATCCCAACTTCCTTTGAAGTTAAGGACACAGAGTTTTAATAGATCTTCAAGAGTTTGAATAGTTTGGTCACTCTTCCTCCAAGTTTTTGGTCACTCTTCCTCCAAGAGTTTGGTCACTCTTCTTCCAAGTGCCCAATATCTTCTTTCAAATGGCTCCCTAAGTCAAAGGTTCCAGTCTCTGCTGATGCTTTAGCTCCTACTCCAGCTCCCTTTCCTGTGTTAGACTCTTCCCCTAGTGATTCAATGTGGACATTAGTCTCTAAAAAAGCTAAATCTTCTGCTCCTTTGGCTAGCCCAGCTCGCCCAACTCACATGGCTTCGAACTTTTTCTCACCCATTGCTGCTCCTGGGAAATCCCAATGCCTCTCTGATAATGAGTCACCTATAGCCTACAATCCCATTGTGGACAGGATTAGAATTGTTGATGAAAAACATGGCCGAGACCTGAAACAGAAAACTAAGGCTGAGAGGGAAAATCCTCAGGATTCCAAGAGAAGGAACAAAGGCCGAAGTGGTCTTCCCCCCCCCCCCCCTCCCCCTTCCCCTCCCCCCCTAATTATTTTTATGTTAGCTATATATAATGTACGAGGATTAAATAAAAAGCCAAAATAGGCTTATGCTAGACAGTTCTTTCTACTAATGTTGTCTCATTTGTTGGGCTAATTGAAACCAGGGTTAAAGAGCATAATGCTCCTAGAATAGCTCATGCCATTTTTCAGAACTGGGAATGGGCTTTAAATTATGATCATCACGGTAATGGTCGAATCTGGGTTAGTTAGAATCCTCTTCTTTTGAAGGTGGATATCCTTTTTATTTCCTCCCAGGTTGTCCACTGTAAACTTCAGTTGCTCAATAGTAATATTAATCCTTTTTTAATTTCTGTTATTTATGGTCTTTAATTCTGCATCGAAAAGAAGGCAATTATGGAGTGATCTTACCTCTCTTAATTCTCCTAATTATAGGTGCCTCATGGGGGATTTCAATGAAATAAAAGATCCTATTGAATCTAATAGGACTGGAAGTCTGTGGAAGGTATGGAAGATTTCAAGGAGTGTTCTGATCTTCTTGGTATTGATGATATTAGAGGAATTGGTCCTCTCTTCACTTGGTGGAACAGTCAAACTGTCAGACCTATTCATCGGAAGCTTGATAGAGCAATGGGCAATGGTGAGTGGCTCTCAAGCTTTCTTGGTGCTCAGGTGCTTTATGGCCCTAGGGGTCTTTTGGATCATTCCCCAGTTATAATAAATATTAATTGTCAAACAAAACCTTTCAATAAGCTGTTTCAATTCTTCAACTTCATGCTCCTTCTGGATGGGTTCAGGGGTTGTGTCTCCACTGCCTGGAATCATCATGTGGCTGGTAATCTATTAACAATTTTCTCTGAGAAGCTCAAATATACAAAGAAAAATCTTATTCTTCTCAATCGGAACAATGGGAACCTTTCCTCCTCTGTCAAAATTGCCACTAAATCTCTTCATCACACTCAGTCACTTCTGCATGTAAACCCCTGGACTATGCACTTATTGATTAAGATAAATGTGCTCTGTAATCCTTATGGACTGCTCTGGACCTTGAGGAAAATCTCGTTCAGGAAAAATCCCGAGCATCCTGTCTTGCTACGGGTGACAAGAACACAAAATTCTTCTCAAATATTGTGAAATACCGGTGGAACCAAATCAAAATCCTCTCAATAGAGGATTTTACTGGAACTCTGGTGCATGGTCAAGAAGTTGTGGAGCCAGCAGCAGTGGATTTTTTCCAAAATCTTTTATGTTCTAATCTACCTGAGGTGTCTCTTAGGATTCTGGACCATGAGACTTTCTTCTCAAAGCAGTTAAGTATACCTCGTGTTGCATCCGTCACCGTTCCCATCTTCGATGATGAAATCTTTGGTGTCTTGAAATCTATGAAGCTGAATAAGAGCCCTGGGCCGGATGGATTCAATGTAAATTTCTTTCTTCACTGTTGGGATATTGTTGGTCCAGATTTCCTTCGTGTGGTTAAGTTTTTCTTCTCCACTTGTTATATGCCTATGGGGATTAATTCAACAACAATTGCTCTCATTCTTAAATCTAGGAACCCCTCCTCTATAGCTGATTTTTTTTCCTAAATTTTTTTGTATATAAAAAAGCAAAAGCTAAAGATATTGCAGTGGAGATCATAACATAACCCTCTCCTCCCGAGAGGATTAAAACACCTAGAAGCTAGGAAAAAACAATTGCCTAACCTAATATTAATCGCCCTCACAACCCAAGGTTAAGCAATAGACAACAGAAATAAAAATATTTAGCTATAAAACTAGATATTTATCTACAAAGTAAACCCCACGTGTCGTGGGAGGCAGCAGGTTGGCATCAGCAATTCAAAACAAATATGAGAAAAGTAGGCCCCCATTGCGCTGCCCAAGACCTGCAGGAACACTGACCCACAGCAACTCCCAAAACTCGCCAAATAATCAGCCGAAAATCTCATCGACAAAACCTATCATTTGGCTAAGCACAAACATACCCAAGCTAAAGAATGTAAATAAAACAATGAGCAAGGATTGATAGAAATCAAAATGGCAGCAACCAAGTACCATCAAAATGTAACACAAGCAAAATTTGAACATTACCAGCAGAACGAACCAAAGCATGAAAGCCAGATCTGTAACACATAGTCCTAGGCCAATTCCAAAGCCAGATTCAAACCAATAAGAATAACAACAATAGATAACAAGATCAAGTAGTATGGCTACGCAGAACCTAAATCAGCTGAGCCCAGACCCACGTGTTGCTACTAATCAGCAGAACCACATGGGGAGCAACCAACCAGCCCAGGACCGCATAAACACTCCAGCCATAACAAACCAGTTGTATAAGTCAAGGTGGTTTATTTTTGATTAGCCGCATTTCAATTCTCCCGGTGGAAACTTTTAAGCATGATTTGAGTGCTAGAAAAGAGATAGTAGATAAAGCATCTTTTTTAGCAATATTAGCTATATCCATTAAAACTGCAGTTTTGTCAAAGTGAACTCTTTTTTCTGAACATGATCCTAGGGAAATAACTTTCTACCTTGATGATGGTACGTCCGATGAGTTTACCGTCATACCCTTCCCACTACAATTAACATTCCCTTGACTAGCAGGCAGTAATCCAATATTAAAGTCCAAGGGGAAATTTGTACTAGTGGAAGCCAGTGAATCCCCAAGAAGGTGTTCATTTTTTTAACATTACAAGATTGAACATTATTACAGTGTTCCGGGGGCAGGGTACGAGAAGAAAAGGGGCAAGATGATGGTTCCTCATTTTGTTTCTCCACCTCTTTCCAAAAAGACTTCCGTTTCCCAAGATTTTGTACCATAGCTCGAGGCTTAGATTTGCAGGAAGCATCAGAATGACCATAGGTCTTACAATGCAAGCATTTCTAAGGCTGTCAAGGGATTTCCACCTTGATTTTATGAGGATCACAATTTTCAATTTGAATTCTGAAAGAACTTGGAAAAGTTGTGATGGCCTCAATTTCCACGCATACACTAGCAAATGCAAGTTTGTTACCCTTCCTAGTATGCTCATCAAGGTATAAAGGTTTACCAAAATGACCAGCAAGGTAAGCAAAACTATCATCATGCCAAAGGGCAAGAGGGACATTATGGAATTTGATCCAAATAGGAATGACAGTAGGATCAGATTTAACTAATTCTATACCAGGATGCCATCGATGAAGGATCAAAAGGGATTTGCCAAAAAAAATAGGACCAGAGTTGAGAATACCAAGCATATCATCCTCTTGCTTAAAATTGAAAATGAAAATACCATTTCCTTTAAAAAACACTTTTTCAATTCGGTCACCCCAAATGTTTTTTGCCCAGAAGGAAGCATAGTGAATAGATTTTTTACAACCAATAAAAGAACCTACAAGGGAGAGACCAAACATCAACTCCATGTTGTGAGATTTTTAAAGGAATGGAGATAATCTCATGATCCTTAAAAGGACATACCTTATGATGGAACAAAAAACCTGAGGAAGCGTGAGCAGCCCTACCATGAGTCGAAGAGGATTCACCGACAAGGGGAGAAAAGAATTCACCAATTTGAATGGATAATGGTTTAGGCAAGGACAGAGTTATCTCGGCCTCCCTATACTAAGATAAAGAGGAGTTAGCGATTTGTTGGGTAGTAGGGTGCATGAAATTTGGAAATTGAGCATTAGAAGATGAATTTCTTTTCAGACAATTTGAATTATGACTAAAAAGCTGAAAGTTATCAACACAAGCACGTGGGCATCTGTCCAAAGGTTCCTTGAGATAATCAACTAAGTGGGTCCCATGGCAACAGTCAGATAACACACACGTAGCTCCAGGCGAGTGAGAATCACTCACCATCAAAGGTGAATCAGCAGGAACAATTGACAGAACCTCCTAATCTAAGGAGTAGAAATTATCTAGGAAATCAAAATTAGCATCCTTAAGACTAGACACGGAAGATTTAAAACAAGATCTTGAAGAATCAAAGCAATCCTCAACACAAGCATTCGTAATAGAACCGAGTACCATCTTTGACCGAGGCCTCTTTGTTGCAAATTTGGATTTTGAGCGTTTCAACTGTTTACCCATAAAGGATAAGCACGAAAAAAATATCCCAAAACAAAGAAGGAACAAAGACAACCTCGGACTAATAGATCAGAAGGAACTCGAACTAAAACCCAGCATAGGGCAGAAAATAAATCCAACGAGAATTAATCTTGGAATAGGAACGAGATTCATATCCGAATCAATGAATAGAAAAGCTAGAGAGAAGGGAGAGCTTCTCTCTCTTGCTGCTTCATTATAAAATAGAGGATTTATTGTCTATAGCTAATTTTAGACCTATATCATGTTGTAATACCATTTATAAGTGCATTTCGAAGATTCTCTCAAACCCCTTTAAATATATTATTCCATCTCTAATTAATCAAGCCCAAGATACCTTCATCAAGGGTAGAAATATAAGTGCCAACATTTTGCTTGCCCAAGAACTTTTCTGAAACTATCATAGATCTACTGGACCTCCTCAGGAAGGCGTTTGACAACATAAATTGGGACTTTCTTTTTAAAATACTGCACTTATACAAATTTCCTCCCACCTTCATAAATTGGATTCATGCTTGTATTACTACTACTATGTTCTTTGTCAAGGTGAATGGTACTCTAGCTGGCTATTTCAAAGGAGCACGAGGCTTTTTTAAAGGTGATCCTTTGTCACCATATTTATTCGTCTTAGTCATGGAGGTCCTGTCCATGAAACTAAAATGGGGCACTTTACAAGCTGGTTTCAAGTACCACTAGCGTACTATGAAAAATGACATCACTCACCTTTATTTTGCGGATGACATCTTAGTCTTTTGCCAGAGGCGGAACCAGGGGGGCTGGGGGGGGCATCTGCCCCCGGTAGCAGCGGCGGTTCAGGCAAAACTAGGACGGGGACGCGCGGGGGCGGGGGGCGGGGGCAGTGGCGGACTGGCGGTGGGCCGGTGGCGGGTCTTAGAGGATGAAAGGGGCGGTGGCGGTGGTGTCGCTTGTGCGGTGGCCGGTTGTGCGGTGGAGCCATGGAGGCGGTTCATGAGGGAGTCGGGCAGTCGGCAATAATGGTGGAGGCGGTGGTCGGTGGAGCTGGTACAACTTCCTCTGTTTTCTTTTTTCATTTTTTTTTGTAAACTAAAGTGGTACTAAGTATGGCAGTATGGGATTTTTTCAAATCTTTTAATTATGAAATTTGACAGATAAGGTGTGAACCCAATATAAAATTGATAGTCCCAATTTCTAAGCAGCTCATTAGTCATTATACTCTTTTATTTTAAAATTAGAAATTAAATTAAATTTTAAAATTAATTTGATTCATAAAAATTTAAAATTAAATTATTTTTATGATTAATATAATTTTTATATATTATACAATTATAATAATTATATTAATTAAAATTAAATAAATTTCATCAATTTAAAATTTAATATATACGTTATTGTTTTTTGAAACAATAAGAGTAGTATTTAAATTTAATGTCTAATTTTTCAGACACAATAAATAAATTACACTTTTAATTTATATATGAGAGTGTAAAATGACATAATACATTAAGTTTAACATCACTAATATTATGTTACCTGAATTAAACACTCAATATATTTAATATAATAAACATGAAAAAAAAATTCTCTTAAATTTTAAAATTTTGTAATTGGGATTTTTTTTTATTTTTTTGGGAATTATATAGGATTACTCGTAAAGAAAAGAGTTGGAAGCAATATAATATTATGGTGTCCGGACCTACTCGCCGCTACAATCTACACGTCGCTGCTCCAGAAATCGCTTCAAATTTTGCCCCCCTCAATTTTTGTTCTGGTTCCGCCACTGTCTTTTGCCATGCTAGCCTTGATTCAATTAACATCATCAAATCCTGTATTAATTCATTCTCTCTATATTCTGGTCTTATCCCAAATGCTCATAAGAATCGATGTTTTTTGGCTAGCACTGACCCAGTTACTTCACAAGTTTTTCTATCCATCCTGGGATTTACTGCAGGTTCCTTACCTATCAAATTTCTAGGTATGCCACTAATTTCCTCCAAAATTTCTTTCAAGGATTGCACCCTCCCCCCCCCCCCCCCCCTCCACCAACTCAAAAGGTTACTTCTTGGACTGCAATTGTACTATCCTATTCTGGACGAATACAACTAATTAAGATTGTCCTATTTGCCATCCAATCATACTGGAGTAAACATTTCATTCTTCCAAAGGCAGCCATGCGTGCCATTCAATCCATTTTATGTCACTTTCTTTGGAAAGACCCTTCACTTGCTAAACATGGAGCCAAAGTAGTAGCATGACATTCTCTTTCATTTCCTACTACGGAAGGTGGCTTAGGTATAAAAATTTTATGGACTATAATAAAGCCCTAATGCTTGTCCATCTTACAAATATTATCAAGTTTTAAACATCTTCAACCTGGGCTAATTGGGTTAAGACTTCTATCCTAAGGACGAGGAATTTCTGGCAGGTTCCTATCCCAGTAGACTGTTCTTGGATATGGAAACAAATCCTCAAGCTTTGGCCAATGGCTCTCAAATTCCTCATTTTCATGTAGGCCATGGTTCTAGAATAAACTTATGGTTTGACCCTTGGAATCAAGGGGTACCATTCATCCCGTCGCCTTCCTTAGTCTCTTTCTCTGGCCTGCCCATCACAGCTAAGGTCAATGCCATTCTATAAAACTCTTTATGGATTCTTCCACAAAGCTTCCATCATGAGATGATAATGTTTAGCCGGCAGATTGAAGCCATTCTAATTCCTCCTAATATTGATGACTCCATTCTCTGTAATTCTACAAACCTTGATACCTTAAAAGCCTCATTAATCTAGGAATCTATTCGGGAACATAAACCTCAGGTCCTATGGCACATTCTGCTTTGGCACCCACTGCATGTGCCTCGCTACTCCTTCATCTTATGGCTTACTCTGCAATGGAAGCTTACCACTTACGACATTACTTGCCATTACCTCTCAAACAGATCTGCAGTTTGCTCTCTCTGTCAAAATCACCCTGAATCATTTGAGTATTTATTCTTCACCTGTCAGTATTCCTCTTTAATCATCAAAGAAGTGCTCCAACTTGGTGATTGGAAGCATATGCCCCTGCTTTGGAATGATCTTATAAATTCTGTGATAAATCATAGTGGCAGGAAGCTAACAAATTATATATTCAGGCTCACTTTAGCAGTTGCAACATACAAAATTTGGGAAGCTAGAAATAACAAAATCTTCAAGGGTACTAGCATTCCTGGAAGACATTTGGCTTCAGAAGTTCTAAACCTTATCAAATCCAGGTTATCCAGTTTTAAACCTTTTGTCAAAGCCAAAATCCATAGTCATTTTTTCTGTAATTGGCTCATTTAAATTATGACTAAAAGCTGGTCAATTTCGGGGTTTGTACTTGTAATTACTTATTTGGTCAATTATGTCTATAACTGCTGTTTTCTTTAATTGTTGTCTATTATTGTTGTCATTTAGTCGCTGCATTTGAGATCTTCTACTTGGGTCAACTCATGCTCCCTAGCTGAATCCTTGGTGGTTGACTCTTGTTCGACAAATGGACTACTTCTGCTGGGTTATCTTATGGCTGCTGGTCTATTCTATCCTTCGCTATGTTACTTGTTGAGTTGTTTCTACTTGGCTATGCTGCTATGGGTGGCTGGTTCTGCTGAAATGGTCTTGCTATGTTGGCCTACTTTGTTAGGACTGTGGTCTGCTAAAGTGGGGTCTGTAGCAGATGCTATGGGTGGCTCGGTTTGTTGGCTACCTACTGGTTATTTTCTGCTACTGCAGGTTGCCGAATCACTGTGTTTGTCTGGCAGGTGCTGCTCTGACTTTGGGCCATTTAAGATCTGCTACCACTGAACCTTTTGGCATTTGGTCTGTCTGATTGGGTAGTGTTGCACCTGTTTTGGTCAAGTTGATTTATATGTTGTGCTGGGCGGTTGAGATGCTAGTATTTGCTTGAGTTATTCTGCTGTGTTGCTATTGCTAGCTGCTCCGTGTTGCTGCAATGAATTGTGTTGTAACTGTTGTTTCTTGATACTGCTGCTCCGACTACTGCTTCTGTTCGTTGGTGTTGCGCCTGATTGGTCTAGTTATTTTACTTTATGTGTTGGATGGTTGTACTATTAGTCATGCCAGTTTATTGGTTGGCTATAGTTGTTGCTTTGTTCCTTATTATTTCCTTGTATGCTAATGATTAGCTTTGGTTTACTACGGCCATCATAGGGCCAGTCCTATGATGGATATGGTATACTGCTTGGGGTTTGGCCCATGTACTTATTCTTTCTTTTATTTAGTAAAAATTTAGCAAAAAAAAAATCCGTGCCCATAGCTTTTTGCAAACTAACCCAAAATCGTGAGTGAATCTTGGGTCTCGATCAGAAACTATGGATACTGGCATACCATGTAGTCTTATAATCTCATTTATGTACATATGAGCAAGACATTCAAGCGAATAATTTTCTCGTATAGGTAAGAAATGAGCAGACTTGGTCAATTTATCAACAATGACACAAATTACATTTATGCCTTAAAAAACCTTAGGAAGACCAGTAACAAAATCCATGGTAATGTGCTCCCACTTCCATTCTGGAATTTCAAGTGGTTGCAATGGACCTTTTGGCACTTGATACTCCACCTAGACTCATTGATAAGTTAGACACCTTGAGATAAACTCTGCTATCTCTCTCTTCATATTGCTCCACCAAAATGTATATCGAAGATCACGATACATTTTGGTACTCCGGGGATGGATTGCAAACGGTGTGTTGTGTGCCTCCATCATGATCTTATACTTTAAATCAGGGTCGTTAGGAACACAAAGTCTGGACTTGACTCAAAGTATTCCTTCTTCATCGATTCTTGATTCCAGAATAGCACCTTCTTGCACTTTCTTCTTCATATGCATCAGCTCCAAGTCTATAGCTTGAGCAGCTTTAACTTTATCGATTAAGGTCGGTTCTACTCATATATTTAAAATCATCATGTGGGTCCCTGAAGTCTTTAACTCTATCTCCATCCTTTGTAAGTCATACCAAATGGGCCTTTGCGTTGACAATATCACACTTGTACCCGCATATGATCTTCTACTCAAAGCGTCAGCTACCAAGTTTGTTTTTCCAAGATGGTATTGAATAGTATGATCATAATCTTTTAACAGCTCGAGCCAACGTCGTTGTCGCATGTTAAGTTCCTTTTGGATGAATAAATATTTGAGGCTTTTATGATCCGTGTAGATCTCCACTTTCTCCCCATACAGGTAATGTCTCCAGATCATTAGTGTGAAAACGACTGTTGCCAACTCTAAATCATGAGTAGAAAAATTCCTCTCATATTCTTTGAGTTTTTTTAAGGCATAGGCTATGACTTTCCCATGTTGCATGAGAGCACATCCTAACCATCTGCCTGAAGCATCGCTGTAGATGACAAATCCCTCCGAACCAGATGGTATTGTCAGAACAGGTGCTGAAATGAGTCTCCTCTTGAGTTATTGAAAACTCTTCTCACATTCCTCGCTCCAACCGAACTTTGTATCTTTTCGAGTCAGTTAAGTTAATGGAGTAGCGATTCGAGAAAATTCTTCCACGAATCTCCGATAATAACCAGCTAAGCCCAGAAAGCTACGTACTTCAGTCACTGACTTAGGTTGCTTCCAGCTTTGAATTACTTCAATCTTTATCGGGTCAACAGATATTCCATGATTTGACATCATGTGCCCAAGGAATGCTACTTCCTCAATCCAGAACTTGCACTTCTACAACTTGACATAAAGCTTGTTTTCATGAAGCTTTTGGAGTATCAGCCTCAAGTGTTACTCATGATCTTCACGGCTTTTGGAGTATATGAGGATGTCATCAATAAATACGACTACAAAATGATCCAAATATTCCTTGAATACTCGGTTCATCATATCCATGAAGGCAGCAGGAGCATTAGTCAATCAAAAAGACATGACTAGGAATTCATAATGCTCGTACCGAGTTCTAAAAGCAGTCTTTGGAATATCATCAGTTTTAATCTTTAACTGATGATATCCAGAATGATGATCGATCTTTAAAAAGAATTTAGCACCTTGCAACTGGTCAAACAGATCATCAATGCGAGGTAATTTGTACATATTTTTTATGGTGACATGATTCAACTTCCGATAATCAATACAAAGTCGCATACTCCCATCTTTTTTCTTTATGAACTTTATGAATAAAATAGGAGCACCCCAAGGAGACGTACTAGGACGAATGAAACCGATGTCTAACAATTCCTGTAGTTGGGTTTTTAACTCCTGAAGTTCAATAGGAGCCATTCGATATGGGGCTTTAGAAATGAGTTTTGTACTGGGTTCAAGGTCGATACAAAATTTTATTTCACGCTCTGGGGGTAGGCCAGGAAGTTCTTCAGGGAATACGTCAGGAAATTTATTAACAATAGAAATATCATTCAAATCTGACGTATTTTTGTTTAAATCCGTGACATGGGCTAAGAAAGCTTGACATCCATTTTTCAATAAATGAATAGCTTTATGGCTTGATATGACAGTGATTGACTTTAGTGGTTTGGTTGCTTGAATTCGCATAATAGGTTGGTTAAGAATATGGAAGCTAACAACCTTACAAAAACAATCAACTTTAGCATGATGAGTAGTTAACCAATCAATCCCTCAAATCACATCAAATGCAAGTATTTTCAAAGAGATAAGATCGATAGGTAATGTGTGGTTCCCGATTTGAATCAAACAAGACTTATAAACAGTGGATGTAATAAAAGTTTCTCCCAACAGAGTTTCGACAGATAAGTCAAAGTCTAATTTCTCCGGAGTTAAATTTAAACGTTGAGCGCAAGTAGGAGAAATAAAAGAATGGATAAAACTGGTATCAAATAAGATATAGACTTCGCAAGAGTTTATGATTAGCTTACCCGTGATGACCTTGTTTGGGTTCCTTGCTTTTTGGGAGGTCACGACAAACGCTCTCTCTTGAACTACCGACTTTGACTTGTCTGGGACAGCATTTGGTGTCACCATCCCAACTAGACTTAGTTTTACTACACGACAAAATCGAGCTAGGTGACCTTCTCTTCAGCAATTGTAACACGTTTTGGAATGTTGCGTACAGTTTAGACTAATGTGTCCCTTCCATCCGTATTTGAAGCATAGGATTGGTGTTTGTTCTCCTTCCTTAACAATGAATGATGGTGCTGACGTCTTTGCATCATTATTAAATCTCCTTTTCTTGAAATTTCCACTTCATTGTCTTGGCCATGATCACCACTAAAGTGGTTACCATTTCTGGTATGTTGATTCCATCCACATTTATTGTCACTGCTTTGATGACTGCTACTACTAGTATTATCATTTTACCAACTGTTATCTCTTGGTTGGGTTGACTCATTATCGCGCTCCAATAACTGAGCCCTATTTACAACATCTGAATACAAACACAATTTGTGAGAAATAAGGTATTGACGTATTTCGGGTTTCAAACCTCTTAGAAACATCCGCATCATACGCTCCTCATTATCAACCAAATGGGATACAAACCGGGATAACTCGGCAAATTTAGCTTTGTACTGCGATACAGTCATACTATTTTTCTCTAGCTTGATGAACTCTACCTCCTTCATGTGATAAATACTTTCGGGAAAGTACTTGTCGTTGAACAATTTTTGGAACTTCTCCCAAGACATCTTGAGTGCGGAAGGCTGAGTATGCTTTACAAATTCCCACCAGTAATCTGCCTCTACTCGCAACATGAAGGTGGCAAAGGGAACCTTTTGCTCCTCAAAGCATCCCAAGACATCAAATATCTTGGTGATCTACTTTATCCATATCTCAACCTTAAGTGGTTCCAACTCCTTGAACTGCTTAGCGGTAACCGTCCAAGAGTTACCAGTGTTTCCACCTGCATTTTGAATAGGAGTCTCTCTCGCCTGATGTTACATGAATTGCAGAAAGCCTCTGAACATTCAGTCGTTCATCATTTGGTCGGTGTTGTTATGTACATGAGGATTGTTGTCTTCCTGATGCACATTTTCCTGGTTATTGATCTGTGGTGACTCAACGGTCTCTTGTGCTTCATTGCTTATCTCAACAATTTCAGATGGCATTTTCAAAACTTCCACAAAATAAGGGTTAATTGACATACCACATAATACCCCTATATTCTGACCGACCAATTAAATAACAATAAACTTAGATAGGTTACACTAGCGAAGGATTTCCCCTTCTCTCCCCTTTAGTTCTTGTCTCACATCTTAGCCAGGGATCATATCCATAAGCTCTTATACCAAATGTGATGCCCCCAAAATAGGTATACATCACCCATTCTGAGTCGCCAAATACATGGTATAGAATTCAAATACAAACTTAATTATACAACTGCCGTGTAAAATATGACAAAATATAGGTGAGAGTTTTAACACAAATATTATCTTCTAGACAATATCCAAACTCAAATGGAGTCTTCATTACAATTATTATTACACTATTTCATAGAATATTGAGGACTACTACAGCCACCAACTCAGACCATCACTCCATTCTCCGACTAGTCCCGGCTACGTTCTCATTTCCTAAAGAGAATAATGAGAGCAAAGGGTGAGCTCAACTAGCCTATCAAGAAATATTATGATTAAGATAATGCAGAATAAATTATATTTAGCCTTTAACGGTGTTAAACTGATTAAAATATAATAAACATCAAGTTTAACTGCAACGAAAGAATCAATCCATTATAAGAGTCAAATAGAGCATGCTATCTACTATCATCTATGATTTAAAAAGTTTATCATCAATTTTATCGCTGAGACTCAGCTCAATAAATAATCCATATCATTGAATTATCCATGCACTACAGGCCAAGGATATTCATTAGTATCACAACCACGAATTATCCATACATTACGGGCCAAGGATATTCGTGTTTTCACCAATGGTCATGATCATGCCAACAATTGTCCATCAATGCACTACGGGCCAATGAAGACTTTTACCACATCATTTATAACATTACGATCATAATTATACTGAATAATCCATAGTCATAATCATACCAATCAATAGTCCATCTATGCACTACGGGCCTAAGATGACTTTCATCACAATATAAGCATGAGGATAATGATAATGATATAAGAATTCAATTAAAAGAAAGCAAAGGATAAGTTTTTAAAGATTTATAATTTAATTTATCTAGAATTCAATTATGTCCAAATTGTCAACATGATACTACTTTGTGGAGTAAAATTCAAGATTAATATTGTTTCAAAAATAATTTGGACCGAAAAATTCAAGATTAATATTGTTTCAAAAATAATTTGGACCGAAAAGAAATCAATTTTTGTCATGAATAGTACCCCAGGTGAATAGTACTCGAGTGAATAGTTCCTCATGAATAGTAATTCAGGAATAGTTTCCTGTGAATAGTACCCCGGCATGAAAAGATTAAAATTTATCAAGAATGATCAAAATAATATTTCCATATAAAGATACTGGATGAAGCGCAAATTTCAAGAATATTCTACTAATTTCATGGAGTATAAAAGCCAAAATTTAACAAAAATGAGTGTAGAATTCAGAATCTGAAACCAAATAATATTACTTACATACTAAAGAGTATGAAAGAAAATATTATTTCTTACGAATATTGAAAAAAAAATATCTCTTACTTTAAAAAGAAAAGTATTCCAACTGGTATAACGGGGATATTCTTAAAAAAACTTTTACTGTTTTCTACACTCAAAGCTTCCTAAAACTCGAAAGAAATACGCTAAATATTATAGAAGAAGAGTTTTCTGGTTCTGGTGTGATTTTCAATTCTAAACTAAGCATCATATTTATAAGAGAATAGAATGATACTATTTGGATGCACAGTAAAGGAAATCACGGATTGCACAGTAGGAATTCAGCAAATTTTCTGAAAATCACATGATTTACTATGCAGTCACTATAGAAACAATATGCATAATAAAATATAATATATTCTATTTTTTATAAAAAAACAAAACTTATTATAATATAATATATATATATATATATATATATATATATACGTCCACCATTCCTTTTATCATCATTTTTCCCGTGAATCATCCCATTTTTTCATAACATGTGGGCCCCACCGCATGTCATTATCATATATATATAAAACAAAATTTAGATAACTTCTACCGACAGTTTTGAAAAATGAGTAAGTGGGGTTATAAATAATAAGCAAAATTTACAACAAATACTTCATTAAAATCCCTTCAATATTTTTATCAACATTTATTCATCATTATTATAATTCACAATATTAACAACCAAATCGTTCCCAGGAACGAGGGGGTTTCCGATAAGAATTTCTCCCTATTGGCGCGCAATTACGTGACCAAACCATTTTCCTCGACAAAACTTTCTAGACATTGTTAATTATGCAACTAGTAATATGAATAACTTGTCATCTCAATTATTGATTTAATAATATAAAATATTATAACAATAATTGAATCAAATAACGTGAGATACTATGCAGCAATTACTGTAGTAATAATTAAATAAAACTGAGTGACTTCTCACGTAAGCATCAATAATCAATATTGTGTGCTACTATGCAACCACGCGTATTACTGTACTTTTATTGTTAGAGTTTATGCCCTCGAGGCTAATTATTTGATAAAATTGCTTAACATTTTGATATTATGTTTGATTGAATAAATGAATGATTTTGTTATGGTTTTATTTACTGCGTTATATAAATGTTAACACAATAAAATTCCTTAGAATAGTGATACAAATTATATAGTTTCAAGTATGTGACTTGAACATGAGATTATATTATTACAATCAGTATCATTGCTCTTAAATGTCCATAGTCGAATATCATTGTTGATGGGACAACAATGATGCATTGAGACTAGTATATGGATTGACTGATGACCAAATCTCATTGGTCATAAATATATGAGATATTAAGTTAATGCATAGATACATGTTAGAGAACGATGTAGTGGACAGACCCACCATGAGAATTCTATGTGGAGCATTATGCGAAGTGTCATTAGCAATTCTCATAGTGACAATGATGTAATGGTCCTCCGACCTGAAATCACTATATTACTACACAGAAATTTATGTACTTTGATATCATCAAATGTCACCTTTAATAGGGTGGACTATGAAGATGATTATTGGATACATCACGAATCGTGTGAGGAATATTAGTGATCTAAATGGAATTTAACCCTCCTATATATTAAGGGTGATATCCATAGGCCTCTTGATTGAGTAGGACTAGGAAATGTGTAACGACCCCAAATTTATACAGTATAATTCTCAACTTTGGTCGTTAATAACACATCTACCTTCTGATTTTACATCATTATTCGATGTTAAACTTTATATCATGCGGAATAATTTAAACTTTTATGTCTTCTTACTTTAATTTCCTGAATCAAAACCTTTATCATCTACATGTCTTTGAATTAATCTTATTTTTATAATTCACTTTATCACTGTAATTATATAAAACTTTATATTTCAATCCGATAACCTTTACATATCAGATAACTCTAACATTAGCTTTACAACTCAACATAAAACTATACATCATAAAATATTTAGTAAATCTCATAAATCTTAATCATGCTTTTAAGAAATAACAACTTTAGCTAAAATATTAATCTTTGTGAATTATTTTTGATCCACGTCATTCAAGTAGCACATAGTGTTACCTTCAATCCTTAACCTGCAAAAATGGTTATTTACAAGGTTGAGCTCGACAGCCCAGCAAAATCTAACAGTTTTAATGTATCACGTAGCACATAATAGCATGCTCAACATATATCTCATAAACATTGGACTAACATAACATATATGTTACAATTTATATAACAAGTATAAAGATTGAGTTCCTTACTCAATCAGCATGCTTTACTCAATCAACGTAGTCATAAGTTGACTTTAACAGTTAATACATTCAACATATATATAACATATCATGCTCCTTGCAATAAAGATTTAAAATAATCAAATTCACATAACAAATAGGAACTGAAAGACTTGCCTTGATCGTTGTTTACCAATAATAATTTAACAACTTACAGTTATTTGCACTTTACGTGCCCTACACAATTATATAATCATGCACATCAACTATTAGTCACATAGCAATGCATAGTAGTTGTAATGTAAACTTTACTCTACATCTCATAACCCTTCCTATTATATATACACAATGTTCAATTATATTGTGTTAACTTTCAACTTCTATCTCACTGTATTTCATATTCGAAGTTCATTCAAGTGCTTAAGTCTTGCTAGGACTACTTATTGGTTTTATATTAACACTATTCAATATCTTATTATATTCATTTTATTTTGATTTAAAACACTTTTTACGTTCATTATCACTTATCACGGCGTTTCGACGTTTATTTGTCTCCCGCCCAATTTGTCTCTCTTGTGTGTGCTTAGTATGCGTATTCAACTTATCTAATATATCATTTATTAATGTTAAGCATCATTATACTTCATAATATTCATGTTCTATAACTTAGAACAACATCTTTTATCATCAAGAGCACTACACTTGCATACGTGTATGCCCAACGCCCTCTAATTACCTCCAAAAACACAACAGTCCTAAATATGACCATTTTGACTACTGTTGTCAACCTTAAATTGAAAAACTTAAAGAATAAAAGTTGTAGGTCTATTCGTCCTCGTTTCGGATCATCTTGAATCACCCTAATCACAGTTCGTATGAAAACAGTATACCTCTTTTACTAAATATAGGTTAAAGTAGTCACACCTGACATACTTTGGGCGCAGCTGCGCCCAATTAAGACTTGGGCATAGCGCAACTGTGCCCTACAGCGCAGCTACGCCCGTTAGCAGAAACGGGACCTGAAGCTACTATTCTTTACAATTTTTGACCCTTTTTCTCCTACTAATCTTCAGAACTTGAGTTATACACATTCAAATTAGTCCATTTTTGATTCTATGGATTCGTAATTCATAGAACTACAACATACTAGAATTCTAACAATTTATAAATACATTAACCAAACTAAAATTTGACCCAAAACACATGTTCATACTCTATTTTCATGTTTTAACATCTCTAGCGAATTCGATCGCCACGACTTCGTTTCTTAATCAATTGACACGATTTAAACTATGTTGTTTTCCTTTCTTCACATACTAACATAATCCAACATCAATTTACAGATTATAACACATATTAAACATTAAATTTTATACTTTCTTAAGCCATTTTTCATACATAAACACTGTTAACCCAATTGCTTCCTACAATCCCAATTTCACGTGTTTGATACTCAAACAATCACTCATATATGATGATTATCAGTTTATAATCCATATATACAAATATATATATATATATATATATATATATATATATATATATATCAATCCAATATGAATTAGTAATAAAATTTCAAAAACAAAGGTTTACACTAGAATAAATTATACCTTGTTCCTTTGATTATTTGCTAGCAAAAATATGATGATTAGGTTTAGAAATTTTCCTCCTTCCTCTTGAAAATCACAGAGAATTCTCTCTCTTGCATCCAAGCTCTCTTCTCTAAACTCTGCTCTAAGGCTATAGAAGAATTCATGAAATAAAAATAAGTCAACTGATAATCGTGAATATCAATTAGCAAAACCAATAGGCGTAAGTTACAGTAAGCCAAAGGCCACAAGGCCTTGTTTGGCTACCACCTATCCCCCAAACTAGATTATTTTAATAATCTTTATATTATATAGTTTCATGACACACCATTTAATTAATTTAATTAACTCATACTTATAATTATAATAATAATAATTTCCATTGTAATATACTTAATAAATCTTTACATATCTAATTTAATTAATAAATTAGATCAAAACAACATTTAATTTAATTTAATTATTTTCTTAAATATTAAGCAATTGATTTAATTTAATTATTTCTTTAAATTAAATTCTTTAAATAAAATTAATATTATTCAATTTAATTTACATTAATCAATTTAGTTACTAAATTAATTCACCACAATTTTATCAACCATTTATTTATCTCAATAAATAAATTAATTAAAATATTTATTTAATTCAATAAATATTTAAAATTAATTACTAAATTCATTTAATTCCTTCAATAATTAACTTAACTATTAAACCTCACTTTCCCAATATATGAATATATATTTCTCTTCACACCAGATCATATATTTCAACATATATAGCACGTATATATACATACTCAAACTCAAAACATCTCATAATAAGAATTTTAATTATTAAATTCTTATTTTAATAATTTATAAAAATTCGGGTTGTCACATCTTTTCCCCTTATAAGGATTCCGTCCTCAAAATCAACGAAACCTCCCTTACTCGGTTTTCACCAAATCTCTTTTCAAAATTTATCGTTGAATAACTTCATCACATTACCTTAATATAGTTTTTATATTTTCTACTCCTACCATTCTTCATAATAAATTCTTGTGAGTTTTATTTTATAAGCTTTCACTTGAACTCAATTATATTTTGAGTATTATATATTCGTTAACCCATTCATTTCCTTTTCTAAGGATCGTTATCATATACTTAACTCATAAACACTCGGGATATTACATTCACCCCTTCTTTTAAAAATTTCATCCTCGAAATTTTATTTATTAATCTTCATTCATTCAATCTATCAAAATAGATTTTATGATAATATCTATTTATTCCTTAGGTTTTGCAACCAAATACTTTCTCTAAGGATCTTTCTAACATCATCATATTCCTCACCCACATCCTCTTTTAAGAGTTCCACATTTCTCTTCTTTCTGTAATTTCATTTCTTTCTTGAAATTATTATGTTTTACTTAATTTTCTCATCCTTTCCACTTTCACTTCTCAGAATAACAAGAATCTTCCACAATTGCTCAATAATTGGGAAGCAATATGAATAACAGGAATTTAAAAGATTCTAAATCATGCTAATGGGTCATAAGACCTTGAACTATGTCCCTAGGTTATAAAGTATCTCGACTTGAACCTTTAACAGTCATAAGACTATACGAACCTTGAACTCTTCTCCAGGTTTAACAGTGCATCACCACCATAAACCATCTTTAACAGAATGTTTAGCAATCACACAGACTGAAAACACTCTCTGTAAGTACTCTAGGTGATCAGCCTATCGTACCCCTACGTCGTGCACAACGTATTACATCTTAACATCGTAACGACTATATGCGTTACTTTCGGAACCATTGTCTCCGATAACATGTCCCCTTTTATAGGGTTGTTCACCTCAGCTTTTCAACATCTGAATCTGCACCAAAACAATTTAGTTTGGCATAACTTCTCAAGAAACGCTTGAATTTCATGAACATCTTTCAATAATCGTCTAGCTGAACCAAATAGCATAGACTTCTACAACAATTCGGACATCAATCGAAATATACATATACATATACATATTCTCATATCTTAAAGAAATCTCAAAAATCTTTTTATGACTTCATGATACCGCACTGCATTTACAGTCTGTTTAAGGATTCTGTCATTTGGTGATTTTATCATACTACATCATATCATAGTGGGTTGACGATCCTTAGATCACATCCAACACTAAGTAATACTGCATTGATGACTCCATCATTTTTATCATCTCTGCACCAGGTTTCATGATGCATTGATGATATATAAAAAATATATATATATATATATTGATATATTTCAAATCATTTTTGTCTAGCCAAAGCAATTAGCATAGACATACGAATAATAGCACTATTTTAAAAAAAAATTGGTTCACTAGTGTGACCCAACACATTTTTTTCTTCTTCAAAAATCAAAAGTATAACCATCGGCACGAAGTCAATAAATTTCAAAAATCTAGCAAAGCTAGAAGATTTGGAATACCTAATTTTCTCCATCAATTTCAATCTTTACACTAAATATTCTTATATTTCAACTTATAATCCTCCTATATCCCCAGTATAGTTCATCAAACTTACCGCACATTAGAAGTTCGGGAACTTGCCACAATAATATGAGTTTAAGAACTTGTCCTACTCAGACCATAGGCGTCCATTCGTTGAGGGGTTTAAAACATACCATATTATTGTGAGTCACGAACTTACTATATGCATTAGTTTTAAGAATCGCACCTAATCCTAATAATATCTGACTAATCTTAATAGTTTCTAACTATCAAATATACACATGGGAAAAGCATCACCTTTTCGCCACATATGCATTGATAGCGCGACACCAACACTCCAATGATTATCAATGTGATAAACTGAGTGCAAGAACAAAACCCTCGCCCATACAAAGATTTGTACAACTTAGCCATCACATGAGTCCTCAATTGAAATCCCACCTAACTCTATCTTACTCTTAACTTGCTCTTTGCTCGATACGAATTTCTCGCATCACGTCATCTATAACTCCTCGTGAGTTATCTCGTACTATTTCATAATACATCATCTTCATAGCATCAAGCTATAATTATTCAAACATTATAGACCATCTTTCCTTTATAACTTAAACAGATCACGTCGTGATCTTATTCTATAATCATCTCCCTTAAAATTCTTTTCTTCTCTCGTGATCGTTTTGTTTTATGATCCTCTTTCTTTCCTTTTTCATCATTTATGACTTTATTTGTTATCTTGGCTATTGCCATTTTTTATCTTTATATCTCTTCAAGATTCTTCCTTGAATTTTCTTGTTTATATAACGATTCTTCCTTTAAAAACTTCTAACTTCATTTACATTGCTCCACATTTCATTCGTTCTACATGTTCATCATACGTATCCATTTTCTATACTTGGTACACATCGAGTCTCTAACAATTTCAATATGGTACGCTGAGTGGTTTCCCATAAACAACCAACAACTAGGTTCCGCGTTGCTAGTTCGTATATACCTCTTCTCTATGAAGGAATCGTTTAACCCAGATACCATACATTAACTATTAAAGAGTACAATTGTACCACACTTAGATATAACTTTTTATTCTTAACTTTTTTATCATTCTCTTCTTATAGATATCACCTTACATCCTTATTATTGGAGTTGGGTAACTCCACTTTCATATTCCTTATAACTCTACGAGATTCTTCTTTGAATCCTCTCACTCAAGTTTTAATCCCTTCTTTATACATTTCTTAAATTACTTCTTCTTTTTCAAGCTATATCCAAGCTTATTCTTTCATTATCTTCATCTTCCTTTTCTAAGGTTATAACATACGGTACTCCTACCTAAGGTTTATAACCTACAGCTTTGATACCAACTGTAATGACCCCAACATTCATACAATATAATTCTCAACTTTGGTCGTTAATAACACATCTACCTTCTGATTTTACATCATTATTCGACGTTAAGCTTTATATAATGCAGAATAATTTAAACTTTTATGTCTTCTTAATTTAATTCCCTGAATCAAAACCTTTATCATCTACATGTCTTTGAATCAATCTTATTTTTATGATTCACTTTATCACTGTTATTATATAAAATTTTACATTTCAATCCGATAAACTTTACATATCAGATAACTCTAACATTAGCTTTACAACTCAACATAAAACTATACATCATAAAACATTTAGTACATCTCATGAATCTTAATCATGCTTTTAAGAAATAACAACTTTAGCTAAAATATTAATCTTCGTGAATTATTTCTGATCCACGTCATTCAAGTAACACATAGTGTTACCTTCAATCCTTAACCTGCAAAAATGGTTATTTGCAAGGTTGAGCCCGACAGCCCAGCAAAATCTAACAGTTTTTATGCATCACGTAGCACATAATAGCATGCTCAACATATATCTCATAAACATTGAACTAACATAACATACATGTTACAGTTCATATAACAAGTATAAAGATTGAGTTCCTTACTCAATCAGCATGCTTTACTCAATCAACGTAGTCATAAGTTGACTTTAACAGTTCATACATTCAACATAAATATAATACATCATGCTTTTTGCAATAAAGATTTAAAACAATCAAATTCACATAGCAAATAGGAACTGAAAGACTTGCCTTGATCGTTGTTTACCAATAACAATTTAATAACTTACAGTTATCTGCACTTCACGTGCCCTACACAATTATATAATCATGCACATCAATTATTAGTCACATAGCAATGCATAGTAGTTGTAATGTAAACTTTACTCTACATCTCATAACCATTCCTATTATATATACACAATGTTCAATTTTATTGTATTAACTTTCAACTTATATCTTACTGTATTTCGTATTCGAAGTTCATTCAAGTGCTTAAGTCTTGCTAGGACTACTTATTGGTTTTGTATTAATACTATTCAATATCTTATTATATTCATTTTATTTTGATTTAAAACACTTTTTACGTTCATTATCACTTATCACGACGTTTCGACGTTTATTTGTCTCCCGCCCAATTTGTCTCTCTTGTGTGTGCTTAGTATACGTATTCAACTTATCTAATATATCATTTATTAATGTTAATCATCATTATACTTCATAATATTCATGTTCTATAACTTAGAACAACATCGTTTATCATCAAGAGCACTACACTTGCATACGTGTATGCCTGACGCCCTCTAATTGCCTCCGAAAACACAACAGTCCTAAATATGACCATTTTGACTATTGTTCCCGACCTTAAATTGAAAAATTTAAAGAATAAAGTTGTAGGTCTATTCGTCCTCATTCTGGATCATCTTGAATCACCCCAATCGGAGTTCGTATAAAAACGTTATGCCTATTTTACTAAAACATGTCAAAGCAATCACACCTGACATACTTTGGGCGCAGCTGCACCCAATTAAGCCTTGGTCACAGCGCAGCTGCGCCCTACAGCGTAGTTTCACCCCAAATGAGTTATGGCACAGCATAGCTACACCCGTTAGCAGAAACGGGACCTGAAGCTACTGTTCTTCGCGATTTTTGACCCTTTTCTCTTACTAATCTTCAGAACTTGAGTTATACACATCCAAATTAGTCCGTTTTCAATTCTATGGATTCGTAATTCATAGAACTACAACATACTAGAATTCTAACAATTTATTAAAAAAATTAACCAACCTAAAATTTGACCCAAAACACATATGCATACTCTATTTTCATGTTTTAACATCTCTAGCGAATTCGATCGCCACAACTTCGTTTCTTAATTAATTGACACGATTTAAACTATGTTGTTTTTGTTTCTTCATATACTAACATAATCCAACATCAATTTACAGATTATAACATATATTAAACATGAAATTTTATACTTTCTTAAGCCATTTTTCATACATAAACATTGTTATCCCAATTTCTTCCTACAATCCCAATTTCACGTGTTTGATACTCAAACAATCACTCATATATGATGATTATCAAATTATAATCCATATATACAAACAATCACACATAGAACGCAATTTAAAAGAAAATTAATTTAAATTATAAGGATTTAAAAATATCAATATGATTGATAGTATTTTAAATCACGAATTTAAATTAAAAAGGATAATTTGTATATATGTATATTAATTAAGTAAGACTTAATTAAGATATATATATAAATTGAGATTTTAATTATATTAAGTTTTGATTAATTCCTCTTAACTGCTATATATATGATATATATCAGTCATTTTAAGATATTACATCAAAAACAAAACCCTAGCCGCTTTTAGAGAGAGACTAGAAAAATAGTTTCGAGAAAAATCATCATCCTTGGTGGCTAGTATCGCGGTTCCTTTTTCTGTAGATCGTATGACGATTCACAGAGCGTTCGTGTGGATATCGCAGAGACGCAGTTCGCTTGAATTGCGTTGGATATTCGACCGCATCGATTCTAGCTTTAATAATTGGTATAATTTCTAACCACTGAATTAATTGAATTTTTCGCATGGATCCTGTTTAGGGTTTCAAAATTGCTTTAAATGGTTCTATATCCACTGTGTTTTATGTGTCGAAACCCTTCATTTATCATAGGGTATTTTAACAGTTAACGGTAAAACTTTCTCCGTTATTTTTATAAAAAGATATTTCTGTCATTTTCTAACTTCGACAATAGTTCCGTTATAGGGTCCACCAATGATTGTGCCGTCGTATGAATATTTCCTGTTAAAACGAATATTCCCCGACCAATCGAATATTTTATAACAACTTGCATACTTTTCAAAATTTGTAAATATAACCCACAACTATAATATTATATTAAATCCACAACATAATATTCAAAAATATATTTCGAGAAAAAATTAATCTTTATTCATGAAAGTTGGGGTCTTACATTATACCTATGAATCGACTTCTAATTCAAGCTTAAATTGTGTTAACTCGTCATTTTTGTGATTCATTTTACTTGTTTAGTGTTGTTTTATGTTTAGGTGCATTTGGAGCTTAAACAGTGGTTTCCTAGCTAAAGTGGGCAACAAACTGAGCTATAACTGGACTGCAGCAGATTAACCCCCGTCGGGGTGGACATTATAAAGACAAAACCTCCGTCGAGGCGGGGGTCCTCGACCAATGACAGTAGCACCACCCGCCGGGGTGGGCTCCTAATGAAGAAAAAACCACGCCTGGGCGGGGGTACGGGAAAAGGCCAGAGTCCTGTTTTGATTGTGTTGCTGCAGTGGCGTGTAGAATAGTTGTTGACATGGTGTGGAACTCAATTGGGCGTCGAATTATGGTCAGAATATAGGTCCTAGGCTGGTTATTAACAACAACAACAACAACAACAAAGGGAGATAAAAAACTAAGAATCAATTGAAATTTGGAATACCAAAATTGAGCAAAAGCATTGGAGGAAAGATTTGAAGGAAAAATTCACGATAATTGCAGATTGAAGCATAGGAGAAGGGTGGTGTTATATTCATTCTTTTTCTTTAATTTAATAATAGTAATTGGGATGATGTTTACTTTGATGATTTCAGTTTTTAATTCATTTGTGATGAGCTAATTTACTTGTTAGGCTTATGACGGATCTTTGGGTGGAACAATGATTATGTAGCTTTGATTTTCAGTTTAATGATCTATCTTTCAGTTTATCTATAGTGTTTTGTGCTTTAATCTATTAATTGCTTGATCACCAATTCTAAGTGAATTTGTATGGATTCGAGAGAGGAAATATGAATCTAGATTTAGTCATTATAGCATGTGTTCTTGAATTCTGTGATTGAATGGAATCTTGATGAATGTTAGGGTAAAGATATACCTAGCGTCGCATGTAATCAAATAAAGAACTTGAACTTAAACCTTCTTTGATTGTAATTCACATAGAGATATAGTGAATTAGTTAATTAAGGTGTTTAGCTTAATTCTATCTAATTTGTGGATTTAAGTTAATATGGTATTAGTGCATCGAGAGGTGGCTAGTTCTACTTGAGTGTTCTTGATTAATAAACTGGGATAGTGAATTAAACTGGAATATGATGTAACAATCAGAGTGATACTTAGAGTGAATTTGTAAGCCTAATTCTCCAATATTTGTTTGAAATTATAGTTTTTAAGTTTTTGATTATTTAGTATTCTTAGTATTTTTAATATTTTTAGTTTTAATAGTTATAATTCTTAAATTGGATAGTTTAATAAAATTTGGATTAATATAGGGCTGGTAATTAAGAGGGTCAATTTCATACTAAATCTCTATGGGAACGATACTCGACATATCATTATATTACTTGTTAACCACATGCACTTGCGTGTGAGAGTAACTAGATTTTAACTCAACAGTTTTGAGCAAGGACTGAAGCCTTAGTTGTTTAATAAGGTGTCAGTTCTTCATATTGATTATTTTGCAACATTGTTGGAAAAGGCTATTATTACAGAGGGAGGAAGTGAAGCTTTAAGTCTGTATAACAAAGAGGGAGGAAGTGAAGCCTTAGTTGTTTAATTCCTCCTAACTGCTATGTATATGATATATATCAGTCATTTTAAGATATTACATCAAAAACAAAACCCTAGCCGCTCTTAGAAAGAGACTAGGAAAACAGTTTATAGAAAAATCCTCATCCTTGGTGGCTAGTACCGCGGTTCCTTTTTCTGCAGATAGTACGATGATTCGCGAAGCATTCGTGTGGATATCGTAGAGACGCAGTTCGCTTGAATTGCATTGGAGATTCGACCGCATCGATTCTAGCTTTAATAATCGGTATAATTTCTAACCTCTGAATTAATTAAATTTTTCGCAGGGATCCTGTTTAGGGTTTCAAAATTGCTTTAAATTGTTCAATATCCGCTGTGTTTTATGTGTCGAAACCCTTCATTTATCACTGGCTATTTCAACAGTTAATGTAAAACTTTCTCCGTTATTTTTATAAAAAGAAATTTCTGTCAGTTTTTAACTTCGACAATAATTCCGTTATGGGGTCCACCAATGATTGTGCCGTCGTACGAATATTTTCTGTTAAAACGAATATTCCTCGACCAATCGAATATTTTATAACAACTTGCATACTTTTCAAATTTTGTAAATATAACCCATAACTATAATATTATATTAAATCCACACCATAATATTTAAAAATATATTTCGAGAAAAAATTAATCTTTATTCATGAAAGTTGGGGTCTTACATTATACCTATGAATCGGCTTCTAATTCAAGCTTAAATTGTGTTAACTCTTCATTTTTGTGATTCATTTTACTTTTTTATTGTTGTTTTATGTTTAGGTGCATTTGGAGCTTAAACGGTGGTTTCCTAGCTAAAGTGGGCAACAAACTGAGCTATAACTGGACTGCAACAGATTAACCCCCGTCGGGGTGGACATTATAAAGACAAAACCTCCGTCGGGGCGGGGGTCCTCGACCAATGAACGCCGGGGTGGGCTCCTAATAAAGAAAAACCCGCGCCTGGGCGGGGGTACGGGAAAAGGCCAGAGTCCTGTTTTGATTGTGTTGCTGCAGTGGCGTGTAGAATAGTTATTGACATGGTGTGGAACTCAATTGGGCGTCGAATTATGGTCAGAATATAGGTCCTAGGCTGGTTATTAACAACAACAACAACAACACCAACAAGGGAGATAAAAAACTAAGAATCAATTGAAATTTGGAATACCAAAATTGAGCAAAAGCATTGGAGGAAAGATTTGAAGGAAAAATTCACGATAATTGCAGATTGAAGCATAGGAGAAGGGTGGTGTTATATTCATTCTTTTTCTTTAATTTAATAATAGTAATGGGGATGATGTTTACTTTGATGATTTCAGTTTTTAATTCATTTGTGATGAACTAATTTACTTGTTAGGCATATAACAGATCTTTGGGTGGAACAAAGATTATGTAGCTTTGATTTTCAGTTTAATGATTTATCTTTCAATTTATCTATAGTGATTTGTGCTTTAATCTATTAATTGCTTGATCACCAATTCTAAGTGGATTTGTATGGATTCGTGAGAGGAAATATGAATCTAGATTTAGTCATTATAGCATGTGTTCTTAAATTCTGTGATTGAATGGAATCTTGATGAATGTTAGGGTAAAGATATACCTAGCGTCGCATATAATCAAATAAAGAGCTTGAACTTAAACCTTCTTTGATTGTAATTCACATAGAGATATAGTGAATTAGTTAATTAAGGTGTTTAGTTTAATTCTATCTAATTTGTGGATTTAAGTTAATATGGTATTAGTGCATCGAGAGGTGGCTAGTTCTACTTGAGTGTTCTTGATTAATAAATTGGGATAGTGAATTAAACTGGAATATGATGTAACAATCAGAGTGATACTTAGAGTGAATTTGTAAGCCTAATTCTCCAATATTTGTTTGAAATTATAGTTTTTAAGTTTTTGATTGTTTAGTATTCTTAGTATTTTTAATATTTTTAGTTTTAATAGTTATAATTCTTAAATTGGATAGTTTAATAAAATTTGGATTAATATAGGGCTGGTAATTAAGAGGGTTAATTTCATACTAAATCTCTATGGGAACGATACTCGACATATCATTATATTACTTGTTGACCACATGCACTTGGGTGTGAGCGTAACTAGATTTTAATTCAACAGTTTTGAGCAAGGAATGAAGCCTTAGTTGTTTAATAAGGTGTCAGTTCTTCAGATTCATTCTTTTGCTACATTGTTGGAAAAGGCTATTATTATAGAGGGAGGAAGTGAAGCTTTAAGTCTGTATAACAAAGAGAAGAAGGGTAAGAGAACCCTTTCTCCTTGTTTCTTGTACCCCTTGTACTCCTTTTTTGAGTAGGACTTCTTCTTGTCTTTCTTCAGATCTTCTTGCAGAGGTTTGGTGCACTCTGCGATATAGTAACCAGGTTTCTTGCAATTATAACAGAGATCATTTTCTTAATCTCTACTACTACTACCTTTGTTGTAGTGGTTCTTTGGTTTCTAGATGCTGCTTTTGCTCATGAACTTTCTTAGCCTTCTTGCAAGCAAGGCTACATCTTCATCGTCATCATCATAAGAATATTCTCTTGCATGAGATTTAGAGATTGTTGCTTCTGAAACTTTTAGGGCAACTCCTTTATCCTTTCTCTTGCTCTCTGAGGTAGTTTCTGCTAAGAAGATTACAATAGAGATTTTGTATAGTCATTTCATGCAGATTCTTTAATTCTTGAATAGTAGTGGTTTTGGCATCCCACTTGCTAGGAAGTGATCTTGTAAACTTAATGTTGAGGTCTTTATTTGGATAGACCTTTCCATAAGCTTTCAGTGAATTAAGTAAAATAGTGAATCTTTCATAGGTAGCAATTAAGTTCTTTTCTAGAGTATGAGAAAATAATTCATATTGCTGGGTTAGAAGAGATGTTTATTCTCTCTAAATTCTTCAGTTCCTTCATGTATGATCAGCAAAGCTTCCTAGACTTCTTTCCTTGTTGTGCAGTTCACCACGTTTTTGAACAATTCATCTTCTAGAGCCATGAACATGATGTTCTTAGCCCTTTTATCTAATTGTATCAGCTTCTTCTCATTGTCTGTCCGTTTAGCTATGTGGTTCAGAGCACAAACAACTCATAGTCCACTCTTCTACTTCAACAAGTAGGATATCCACTAAGGATGGGTCACAAAGACTAAATCACTATGATCTATTACAACTGAAGCACTAAGGTTCCTTCCAGTCATTGATTCTGTCGGTCACACAGACCAGGTCACTCAAACCTATGAATCACTTAGATTCTTTCGAGTCACTTAGTCTCGGCAAATGGTCACTGAGACCAAGTTGAATCACAAGTGAATGTTGATTGGTTGAGGTGTTGCTAACTTTTGCAATGAGGCTTGATCTTTTTAGGTACTTACCAGCTTTGAACAAGTTATTCTGAATCGTAGGGTAGAGCTTTGAATATTTTACCAGAGGTTCAACTTTATAGTGTGTGATTCGTACTTAGATTTGAATCCTCGTACGCTTTTTATAGACCTGTGAAAATTTTCCTATTGGAGAGTTCCCGTTGGTGCATTTAATGCTCTGTCTGAATGTTCCTCTGATGTTGACTTATAGAATGATTTACTAGGCTTCCTTTCGGCTCTGACCAAATCACATCAGACAGCAGTCTCACCTACCACATGTTAGTGGTGTCACATTTTCTATATGGTTGTTTAGACTAACCACACTCGGATCTTGTAATCTAAATTTGAAGATAGTGAGAAGTGTCTTGGAATCTTCGCTTGGGGACCCTCTAAAAGTGTCAGCTTGAAGTCAGTTCTGACATGCTCTACGAAATTGGTTGATGGTAGAGAGATAAGAAACGTAAAGTTGAGCTCTACTTCCTGCTCTACGATCTGCTCTATGATGCTCTACTTTCTACTCTATGAAATAATACTTCATGATGCTTGGACAGACTTGCAGACTTCTCGAAATACTTTACAGCTCTATGATGCCAAAGACAACTCTACGATGTTGTTGTCTCTTTGAAATTTTCTTCGCCTTGGCTGCTACACTATGATGTCTAAGTTAATCTGCAAACACTCGTAACTATATAAAATGGCAGAGTAACTATACGACCATTTAACAGAACTATACGATCGATTTAATCATATTACATACTCATTAAATCAACTCAAAGGCAGAGCCGACCCTGGGCATAGGCCAACAGGGCAACCGCCCAGGGCCCATAGTTGAGGGGGAGCCAAATTTTTTATAAATTTATGTATTTATGTGTATAAAAAAATAAAATAAAAAAAGATTAGCGATATTATGCATTGAAAATGATATGTTAGAAAACATTAAATATGATAGTATAATTGATGATTTTGCATCTAAAAGTGTAACAAGAAGACATTTTAAAATGATGTTTTGTGGTTTAGATTTCATTGGGCATAACTAAAGAAATACTCATTGTAGTTGATAGATTTTACTGATTACACCATTGAACTTTTAATTTTTTAAATTACACCACTAAACTAATTATTATTTTGAAATTGGGTCATTCCGTTAAAAAAATAAATGGACGTTAATTTTTTATCTACAAAACTAATGAATTACCCACTGTAATTGGCACATTTTACTGATTACACCATTGAATTTTTAATTTTTTAAATTACCCCATGAAACTAATTAATAATAATTATTTTAAATATTTTAAAAAATAATTATTATTTTAAGTAAAAAGTATTAAAATCTTTTTTACTTCATAAAATTAGTAGAGTTTCATTAAATATAGATTCAAAAAAATTAAAGTGATTTTAAATTAAATTAATGTCTACTTAATTTTTTAATAGAATGACCCATTCTTAATATTATAATTTTTTTAAAAAAAAATTAAAAATAGAAATTAAAATAAAAAACAGTAAAAGATAAATAAAAAATTGATTTAATTTTTTCAAAAAAGAAATTAATAATTTTTATAAATAAATATTATTTTCAAGAAAAAAATTGGAAAATTCTTCATATTTTAAAAAAATAATATAAATATGTTTTCATTTTGATTTTGTTATTAATATTTTAATTTTGTAGGGTCTTGTTGACGAGACTCATGGAGATGGAGGTGAAAGCACTGGTGATGACCGCCGAGCTGATGACGAACAGCCTCCTCTAGTACAGGGCGATGACCGTCGAGTTGATGACGAGCAGCCTCCTCCAGTACAGGGTGATGATCGCCGACTCGATGACATGGAGACAGGCGACGGGTTGTAGTTAGTTTAGTTTATGTTATATTCTGAGTTTCATGTTTGTATTTGTATAGTTTTTGAGTTGTATTGACAACCATTATATTTTTTATCTATATATTTGATTTGGATTACTAGTTTATAACAGGTATAGTTGTTTATTTGATGGTTTTTATTAGTTTATAACAGGTGTATATTTGTAAATGAACTGGAAAATTTTGAAATTTAAAAAAAATTCAAAATATATGTAGTCATTGTCGACGGTGTCGTCGCCAATGACATATAGCGACAGACATGGGTAAAAGGTCATTGCTAGAAAGGCATTGCCGACGGTCATGCCGTCGGTAATGAGTTTTTCCCTCAAAAATTTTATGGGGTCTTTGCCGACGGCCTTGCCGTCGGTATTGCCATTATGCTGTCGCCAATGTTACCCGTCGGTAATGACAATGATGCCGACGACTGGCGACGGGATCCAGGGACGACGACCTGTGGGGCGACAGGCTTGCCGACGGCATTTGCCGTCTCCAATGACCTCAATGCCGACGACACTATAGTCATAGGCGACGGCAGTGCCCGTCGGCAATGACTAGTTTTCTTGTAGTGTTTTATGAAACTTTACTCATTTTATGAAAAAAATTAAAGTTTCTAATATTTTTTACTAAAAATAATAACTATTTTAAAAAATATTTAAAATAATCAATTTTTAATTAGTTTAACGGGGTAATCTAAAAAATTAAAAGTTCAGTTGTAATCAGTAAAACGTGTCAACTACAGTGGGTAATTCATTAATTTTGTAGATAAAAAACTAACATCTGTTTATTTTTTTTAACGGAATAACCCAATTTCAAAATAATAATTAGTTTAGTGGTGTAATTTAAAAAATTAAAAGTTCGATTGTGTAATCAGTAAAACTTGCCAACTACAGTGTGTATTTTATTAGTTTTACCGATTTCATTGATATTTTTATTTTGTAGGTACATGTGATGATTCTTTGCTTCGATGACATTTTAAAGTGTTCTTCCTTATCTTTTGTAAATTCTTATAATTTTAATAAAATTAATTAGATGATAATTTTTTTATTTTTTTATTTAGTTTGTATAAAGGAGCACTTGAGAAAATTTGCCCTGAACCTTAGAAAACCCAGGACTAGCTCTGCTCAAAGGATCAACCTAACAAGTTTGATCTTTTTATTTCTTAGTCCTTTTACATAGATTCTTAGTTAAGAATTTTACAAAAACTACTAAAACAATTACTCCCTCCGTCCCACGATAAAAGTTCTTATTACTATTTTGGGTTGTCCCATGTTAAATGTCCACTTTCTTTTAATAACCAAACTTTTACACATTTTTTCCTATTATGCCCGTAGCATTAAATATCTCATACTTTTCTTATTCTAATTCTCTCTCCATATTTAATGACATTATTATGGATAATTTTGTCATTTTATTTCTCTTCTTAATATGCGTGAAAAGTCCACTAGGACTTTTATCCTGGGACGGAGGGAGTATATATTATAATCATATCATCAACTTTAAATATGCAGGGCATAGTCATTCCTAACATATATACCTACATACATATGTGTGTGTGTGTGTGTGTGTATATGTGTATGTTGAAATAGCTTTTGAAATGAATTTACTTAGTTGTTGTTTGGTTTAATTTGAAAACATATTTATTATTGTTATTGATATAAAAAATTATTGTGTTGTAAATTGTATTTGATTCACCTAAATAAAAAAGATTGCGACTAGTTACCCTATTTTGAGAGTTGTGGTACTGTGGGGCAAGTCAATATTTTAACATGAGGTGTTTAGCTAAAGTTTCAGTCTAATATTGTGACTGGGTGTTTGTTAGACTTTGTTGGTATTGGAAAGTTATGTCTCCGTTTGATATGTATTAAGATTCATAATTTTTTTTTATTGAGATTCTATTAAGGTTTTGATGAATTTTGCATATTATTGAATTTTATAAATGTTTGGAGCTGTGCAATTGGACTTAATTGTCTTGTAGGTTTTTGTGCTTGCGGTATGTAACATCTTGGACCTATAGCGAGTTTGGGGCGCTATATCTAGTGCCGAGTGCAAAAATGTATATAACTTTCAAAATTTGTAGACTTACATTGTAGATTTGTAGTTTCTTTCATTACGTCTCGAATCTTGATCACCAATTCTAAGTGGATTTGTATGGATTCGAGAGAGGAAATATGAATCTAGATTTAGTCATTATAGCATGTGTTCTTGAATTATGTGATTGAATGGAATCTTGATGAATGTTAGGGTAAAGATATACCTAGCGTCGCATGTAATCAAATAAAGAACTTGAACTTAAACCTTCGTTGATTGTAATTCACATAGAGATATAGTGAATTAGTTAATTAAGGTGTTTAGCTTAATTCTATCTAATTTGTGGATTTAAGTTAATAAGGTATTAGTGCATCGAGAGGTGGCTAGTTCTACTTGAGTGTTCTTGATTAATAAACTGGGATAGTGAATTAAACTGGAATATGATGTAACAATCAGAGTGATACTTAGAGTGAATTTGTAAGCCTAATCCTCCAATATTTGTTTGAAATTATAGTTTTTAAGTTTTTGATTGTTTAGTATTCTTAGTATTTTTAATATTTTTAGTTTTAATAGTTATAATTCTTAAATTGGATAGTTTAATAAAATTTGGATTAATATAGGGCTGGTAATTAAGAGGGTTAATTTCATACTGAATCTCTATGGGAACGATACTCGACATATCATTATATTACTTGTTGACCACATGCACTTGCGTGTGAGCGTAACTAGATTTTAACTCAACAGTTTTGAGCAAGGACTGAAGCCTTAGTTGTTTAATAAGGTGTCAGTTCTTCATATTGATTATTTTGCAACATTGTTGGAAAAGGTTATTATTACAGAGGGAGGAAGTGAAACTTTAAGTCTGTATAACAAAAAGGGAGGAAGTGAAGCCTTAGTTGTTTAATTCCTCCTAACTGCTATATATATGATATATATCAGTCATTTTAAGATATTACATCAAAAACAAAACCCTAGCCGCTCTTAGAGAGAGACTAGAAAAACAGTTTATAGAAAAATCCTCATCCTTGGTGGCTAGTACCGCGGTTCCTTTTTCTGCAGATAGTACGATGATTCGCGAAGCATTCGTGTGGATATCGTACAGACGCAGTTCGCTTGAATTGCGTTGGAGATTCGACCGCATCGATTCTAGCTTTAATAATCGGTATAATTTCTAACCTCTGAATTAATTAAATTTTTCGCAGGGATCTTGTTTAGGGTTTCAAAATTTCTTTAAATTGTTCTATATCCGCTGTGTTTTATGTGTCGAAACCCTTCATTTATCACTGGGTATTTCAACAGTTAATGTAAAACTTTCTCCGTTATTTTTATAAAAAGAAATTTCTGTCATTTTTTAACTTCGACAATAATTCCGTTATGGGGTCCACAATTGATTGTGTCGTCGTACGAATATTTCCTGTTAAAACGAATATTCCCCGACCAATCGAATATTTTATAACAACTTGCATACTTTTCAAATTTTTGTAAATATAACCCACAACTATAATATTATATTAAATCCACACCATAATATTTAAAAATATATTTCGAGAAAAAATTAATCTTTATTCATGAAAGTTGGGGTCTTACATTATACCTATGAATCGGCTTCTAATTCAAGCTTAAATTGTGTTAACTCGTCATTTTTGTGATTCATTTTACTTTTTTATTGTTGTTTTATGTTTAGGTGCATTTGGAACTTAAACGGTGTTTTCCTAGCTAAAGTGGGCAACAAACTGAGCTATAACTGGACTGCAGCAGATTAACCCCCGTCGGGGTGGACATTATAAAGACAAAACCTCCGTCGGGGCGGGGGTCCTCGACCAATGACAGTAGCACCACCCGCCGGGGTGGGCTCCTAATGAAGAAAAACCCACGCCTGGGCAGGGGTATGGGAAAAGGCCAGAGTCCTGTTTTGATTGTGTTGCTGCAGTGGCGTGTAGAATAGTTGTTTACATGGTGTGGAACTCAATTGGGCGTCGAATTATGGTCAGAATATAGGTCCTAGGCTGGTTATTAACAACAACAACAACAAGGGAGATAAAAAACTAAGAATCAATTGAAATTTGGAATACCAAAATTGAGCAAAAGCATTGGAGGAAAGATTTAAAGGAAAAATTCACGATAATTGCAGATTGAAGCGTAGGAGAAGGGTGGTGTTATATTCATTCTTTTTCTTTAATTTAATAATAGTAATTAGGATGATGTTTACTTTGATGATTTCAGTTTTTAATTCATTTGTGATGAACTAATTTACATGTTAGGCTTATGACGGATCTTTATGTGGAACAATGATTATGTAGCTTTGATTTTCAGTTTAATGATCTATCTTTCAGTTTATCTATAGTGATTTGTGCTTTAATCTATTAATTGCTTGATCACCAATTCTAAGTGGATTTGTATGGATTCGAGAGAGGAAATATGAATCTAGATTTATTATAGTATGTGTTCTTGAATTCTGTAATTGAATGGAATCTTGATGAATGTTAGGGTAAAGATATACCTAGCGTCGCATGTAATCAAATAAAGAACTTGAACTTAAACCTTCTTTGATTGTAATTCACATAGAGATATAGGGAATTAGTTAATTAAGGTGTTTAGCTTAATTCTATCTAATTTGTGGATTTAAGTTAATATGGTATTAGTGCATCGAGAGGTGGCTGGTTCTACTTGAGTGTTCTTGATTAATAAACTGGGATAGTGAATTAAACTGGAATATGATGTAACAATCAGAGTGATACTTAGAGTGAATTTGTAAGCCTAATTCTCCAATATTTGTTTAAAATTATAGTTTTTAAGTTTTTGATTGTTTAGTATTCTTAGTATTTTTAATATTTTTAGTTTTAATAGTTATAATTCTTAAATTAGATAGTTTAATAAAATTTGGATTAATATAGTGCTGGTAATTAAGAGGGTTAATTTCATACTAAATCTCTATGGGAATGATACTCGACATATCATTATATTACTTGTTGACCACATGCACTTGCGTGTGAGCGTAACTAGATTTTAACTCAACAGTTTTGAGCAAGGACTGAAGCCTTAGTTGTTTAATAAGGTGTCAGTTCTTCAGATTCATTCTTTTGCTACATTGTTGGAAAAGGCTATTATTATAGAAGGAGGAAGTGAAGCTTTAAGTCTGTATAACAAAGAGAAGAAGGGTAAGAGCACCCTTTCACCTTGCTTCTTGTACCCCTTGTACTCCTTTTTTGAGTAGAACTTCTTCTTGTCTTTCTTCAGATCTTCTTGCAGAGGTTTGGTGCACTCTACGATATAGTAACCAGGTTTCTTGCAATTATAACAGAGATCATTTTCTTAATCTCTACTACTACTACTACCTTTGTTGTAGTGGTTCTTTGGTTTCTAAATGCTGATTTTACTCATGAACTTTCTTAGCCTTCTTGCACGCAAGGCTACATCTTCATCATCATCAACATCATCATCATCATCAGAATATTCTCTTGCATGAGATTTTGAGATTGTTGCTTCTGAAACTTTTAGGGCAACTCCTTTATCCTTTCTCTTGCTCTCTGAGGTAGTTTATGCTAAGAAGATTACAATAGAGCTTTTGTACAGTCATTTCATGCAGATTCTTTAATTCTTGAATAGTAGTGGTTTTGGCATCCCACTTGCTAGGAAGTGATCTTGTAAACTTAATGTTGAGGTCTTTATTTGGATAGACCTTTCCATAAGCTTTCAGTGAATTAAGTAAAATAGTGAATCTTTCATAGGTAGCAATTAAGTTCTCTTCTAAAGTATTAGAAAATAATTCATATTGCTGGGTTAGAAGAGATGTTTATTCTCTCTAAATTCTTCAGTTCCTTCATGTATGATCAGCAAAGCTTCCTAGACTTCTTTCCTTGTTGTGCAGTTCACCACGTTATTGAACAATTCATCTTCTAGAGCCATAAACATGATGTTCTTAGCCCTTTTATCTAATTGTATCAGCTTCTTCTCATTGTCTGTCCATTTAGCTATGTAGTTCAGAGCACAAACAATCCATAGTCCACTCTTCTACTTCAACTAGTAGGATATCCACTAAGGATGGGTCACAGAGACTAAATCACTATGATCTATTACAACTGAAGCACTAAGGTTCCTTCCAGTCATTGATTCTGTCGGTCACACAGACCAGGTCACTCAAACCTATGAATCACTTAGATTCTTTCGAGTCACTTAGTCTCGGCAAATGGTCACTGAGACCAAGTTGAATCACAAGTGAATGTTGATTGGTTTAGGTGTTGCTAACTTTTGCAATGAGGCTTGATCTTTTTAGGTACTTACCAGCTTTGAACAAGTTATTCTGAATCGTAGGGTAGAGCTTTAAATATTTTACTAGAGGTTCAACTTTATAGTGTGTGATTCGTACTTAAATTTGAATCCTCGTACGCTTTTTATAGACCTGTGAAAATTTTCCTATTGGAGAGTTCCCGTTGGTGCATTTAATGCTCTGTCTGAATGTTCCTCTGATGTTGACTTATAGAATGATTTACTAGGCTTCCTTTCGGCTCTGACCAAATCACATCAGACAGCAGTCTCACCTACCACATGTTAGTGGTGTCACATTTTCTATATGGCTGTTTAGACTAACCACACTCAGATCTTGTAATCTAAATTTGAAGATAGTGAGAAGTGTCTTGGAATCTTCGCTTGGGGACCCTCTAAAAGTGTCAGCTTGAAGTCAGTTCTGACATGCTCTACGAAATTGGTTGATGGTAGAGAGATAAGAAACGTAAAGTTGAGCTCTACTTCCTGCTCTACGATCTGCTCTATGATGCTCTACTTTCTACTCTATGAAATAATACTTCATGATGCTTGGACAGACTTGCAGACTTCTCGAAATACTTTACAGCTCTACGATGCCAAAGACAACTCTACGATGTTGTTGTCTCTTTGAAATTTACTTCGCCTTGGCTGGTACACTATGATGTCTTAGTTAATCTGCAAACACTTGTAACTATATAAAATGGCAGAGTAACTATACGACCATTTAACAGAACTATACGATCGATTTAATCATATTACATATTCATTAAATCAACTCAAAGGCAGAGCCGACCCTGGGCATGGGCCAACAGGGCAACCGCCCAGGGCCCATAGTTGAGGGGGGGGGCCAAATTTTTTATAAATTTATGTATTTATGTGTATAAAAAAATAAAATAAAAAAAGATTAGCGATATTATGCATTGAAAATGATATGTTAGAAAACATTAAATATGATAGTATAATTGATGATTTTGCATCTAAAAGTGTAACAAGAAGACATTTTAAAATGATGTTTTGTTGTTTAGATTTCATTGGGCATAACTAAAGAAATACTCATTGTAGTTGATAGATTTTACTGATTACACCATATAGCTTTTAATTTTTTAAATTACACCACTAAACTAATTATTATTTTGAAATTGGGTCATTCCGTTAAAAAAATAAATGGACGTTAATTTTTTATCTACAAAACTAATGAATTACCCACTGTAATTGGCACATTTTACTGATTACACCATTGAATTTTTAATTTTTTAAATTACCCCATGAAACTAATTAAAAATAATTATTTTAAATATTTTAAAAAATAATTATTATTTTAAGTAAAAAGTATTAAAAACTTTTTTACTTCATAAAATTAGTAGAGTTTCATTAAATATAGATTCAAAAAAATTAAAGTGATTTTAAATTAAATTAATGTCTACTTAATTTTTTAATAGAATGACTCATTCTTAATATTATAATTTTTTAAAAAAAAATTAAAAATAGAAATTAAAATAAAAAACAATAAAAGATAAATAAAAAATTGATTCAATTTTTTAAAAAAAGAAATTAATAATTTTTATAAATAAATATTATTTTCAAGAAAAAAATTGGAAAATTCTTCATATTTTAAAAAATAATGTAAATATGTTTTCATTTTGATTTTGTTATTAATATTTTAATTTTGTAGGGTCTTGTTGACGAGACTCGTGGAGGTGGAGGTGAAAGCATTGGTGATGACCGCCGAGCTGATGACGAGCAGCCTCCTCCAGTACAGGGCGATGACCGTCGAGTTGATGACGAGCAGCCTCCTCCAGTACAAGGTGATGATCGCCGACTCGATGACATGGAGACAGGCGACGGGTTGTAGTTAGTTTAGTTTATGTTATATTCTGAGTTTCATGTTTGTATTTGTACAGTTTTTGAGTTGTACTGACAACCATTATATTTTTTATCTATATATTTGATTTGGATTACTAGTTTATAACAGGTATAGTTGTTTATTTGATGGTTGTTATTAGTTTATAACAGGTGTATATTTGTAAATGAACAGGAAAATTTTGAAATTTTAAAAAAAATTCAAAATATATGTAGTCATTGCCGACGGTGTCGTCGCCAATGACATATAGCGACAAACATGAGTAAATGGTCATTGCTAGAAAGGCATTGCCGACGGTCATGCCGTCGGTAATGATTTTTTCTCTCAAAAATTTTATGGGGTCTTTGCCGACGGCCTTGCCGTCGGTATTGCCATTATGCAGTCGCCAATGTTACTGGTCGGTAATGACAATGATGCCGACGACTGGCGATGGGATCCAGGGACGACGACCTGTGGGGCGACGGGTTTGCTGAAGGCATTTCCGTCTCCAATGACCTCAATGCCGACGACATTATAGTCATAGGCGACGGCAGAGCCCGTCGGCAATGACTAGTTTTCTTGTAGTGTTTTATGAAATTTTACTCATTTTATGAAAAAAATTAAAGTTTCTAATATTTTTTACTAAAAATAATAACTATTTTAAAAAATATTTAAAATAATCAATTTTTAATTTGTTTAACGGGGTAATCTAAAAAATTAAAAGTTCAGTTGTAATCAGTAAAACGTGTCAACTACAGTGGGTAATTCATTAATTTTGTAGATAAAAAACTAACATCTGTTTATTTTTTTTAACGGAATAACCCAATTTCAAAATAATAATTAGTTTAGTGGTGTAATTTGAAAAATTAAAAGTTCGATTGTGTAATCAGTAAAACTTGCCAACTACAGTGTGTATTTTATTAGTTTTACCGATTTCATTGTTATTTTTATTTTGTAGGTACATGTGATGATTCTTTGCTTCGATGACATTTTAAAGTGTTCTTCCTTATTTTTTATTTAGTTTGTATAAAGGAGCACTTGAGAAAATTTGCCCTGAAACCTTAGAAAACCCAGGACTGGCTCTGCTCAAAGGATCAACCTAACAAGTTTGATCATTTTATTTCTTAGTCCTTTTACATAGATTCTTAGTTAAGGATTTTACAAAAACTACTAAAACAATTATACATTATAATCATATCATCAACTTTAAATATGCATGGCATAGTCATTCCTAACATATATACCTACATACATATGTGTGTGTGTGTGTGTGTATGTGTATATGTGTATGTTGAAATCGCTTTTGAAATGAATTTACTTAGTTGTTGTTTGGTTTAATTTGAAAACATATTTACTATTGTTATTGATATAAAAAATTATTGTGTTGTAAATTGTATTTGATTCACCTAAATAAAAAAGATTGCGACTAGTTACCCTATTTTGAGAGTTGTGGTACTGTGTGGCAAGTCAATATTTTAACACGAGGTGTTTAGCTAAAGTTTCAGTCTATTATTGTGACTGGGTGTTTGTTAGGCTTTGTTGGTATTGGAAAGTTATGTCTCCGTTTGATATGTATTAAGATTCATAATTTTTTTTTATTGAGATTCTATTAAGGTTTTGATGAATTTTGCATTATTATTGAATTTTATAAATGTTTGGAGCTGTGCAATTGGACTTAATTGTCTTGTAGGTTTTTGTGCTTGCGGTATGTAACATTTTGGACCTATAGCGAGTTTGGGGCGCTATATCTAGTGCCGAGTGCAAAAATGTATATAACTTTCAAAATGTGTAGACTTACATTGTAGATTTGTAGTTTCTTTCATTACGTCTCGAATCTTGTAAAATAATTATAATTATTTGTGAAAATATCAATTCTCATTTTATATATTTTAAATATATGATTTGAGCAAGAGGAGTTTGATGAATTGAACGGCTGTCAACATCTTTCTCCTTAGTAGTACGAGTATGATTGTCAGAAATTCATATCTTTCAAACATATAATTTGAGCCAGGGGAGCATGATAATTGAAAGGGTGTCAACATCTTTCTCCTTTGTAGTATGAGTATGATTGTCAGAAGGTGAAAAGCATAAATTCAACAACTCCAAGGAATCTGATATCTATATAATCAAGGGAGAGCAAAAGGAGCGGTTATTTTTTGGGTTGTAAGACTCCATCTCCGTTAATCCACTATTCCTAATTTCTTTCCTCCATTATTATTTACACACGCATTTATTATTCTACCTTTTATTATCCTCCATTTAATATTTACACACAACATTTGTGTGCCATGTTTACTAGTCCGGAAGATAGGCACAGCAAGATAACATGAAATATACCTGCTACTTCTTTGCATTAAAACATGTACTCTATTTGTTGCATAAACAGACTATAATTTGTTAAAAATGTAGACATGAAAAATGAAAAAAAAATCCCAATAACAGAGTTCTCCAATTTTAGATAGTAGTAGTATTAAAGGCCACAATTTCCTCAAATTTGCCAACGTATTTTTATTTTGACCCCACTACAGAATTAAAAACTTATCATATTAAGGGTCAAAACAAAATGAAAATGCCCTTAATATTTGTAAATTTTACAGACTTTTTTTTAAGATATGAAATGAGTATTTATTTACTGAAGCTGGAAGGTAAAAGTCATCTTACACAGTAAAGAAATATGCATAAACTGTCTACGGAGGAGAAGGATCCTTGTGCTTTCAATTAGTTACAGTGACGTGCTCATTACTAATTAGATAAAAAAAAACTCCAGACATAGATGGAATGTGCTGAAAATGAGCAGATATGAGAATTTTCAAGGCTATCACTGTTAATGCACTGGACTGTTCTCAGTTTTCTTCTGGAAAAGCAGCGATCCTAGTAGCACAGCAATTCCAGTTATTGCTATAGTGAATATAAGGCGTTTTGGTGAAAATTCTGGGGGCTGTCTTCTTTGAGGACCACGCTCTCTTTCAGTTTCCCTCGTGTTCCTTGAAAAAATACCCAAGAATAAAAAAAATTAATTAAAAATGGAGTTAAAAGATAAGATTTGTCAAAAAGCCATAGACCTTGAGGACATGAATCATGATAATGAAATTATAGGGGTAAGCATGGAACATGAATATATCCTCGAAGTTTGTAGATTTATAAACAGACTTTTTTGTGGAACAGATGGAGTGTATCAGTAATAGAATGAATTCAGAAACTGATTGACACATGATTTTACTTCATGCTCCCTTTGAGGACAGATCAATAAGAATGTATGCTGGAGATATAACTGTAGATTGAACAAAACAGTCTTTTTTTTTCATCAGGATTTGTCTCTCATGTGCTTATTACTCGATCCAAACAAATTTTTTTGAAATAAGTACTCAAGTTTACAAAGAAAAACTGTTCAAAGTTTATAATATATTCTTGGATTTATCCTACAAAATGTCAAATGAAACCCAAGTACATTAAAAGATATAATAAGAGATGATGACTTGGCTGTGGAAAGCACCAATAGATATTAAAGAAAATATAGCCGCATACGTTTGATCAATAATATATTATATTATGTTCCAAATTAATTATTGACTTTTGAAAGTCAAACTTAAAACATTTTCAAACTCAAATACGATATGACTCATTAAAATTTACAAAACAATAAATCATACTATAAATTAGTTGTACTTGTAATCTATGTCAATCTTGAGTTTGAAAATATTTCAAGTTGACTTCAAAAAGTCAATAATGATTTTATATTTTGAAAAGGAGGGAGTGTATAACTAGCTATGGTGCTCAAACTACAGACCTCCTCCAATCATTGAGAGTTAGCTACGTATTAGCAAAAGGTCCTCATTTGATTACCGAGGGAATTTATTCTCTATTATTTTAAAAAGATATACTGATGTGATTAGAAAATTCTAAAGCAGTTATCCATGTTACCTGGAAGGTTCTGCAGGTATATTTGGAACACCATTGCATCTGATTTCATGGTTTCTTCTTTCACGCAGTCTAATATATCTGCTACATAAATTACATAATTCGGTCCGGTTCCCACATACTTCCTAATATTAGAGAAACAAACATATTGAGAATTCAAACTGAAAGATTTTTACTAATAACTGCATCTTGAAAGAATTTAACATTGGTACCTGATGCTCAAATAGATCAACTGCAGGCAAGGGAAACTCGCAGTATTCACATGTCACAATTCTTTGTGGGCAGTTTTCACCTTTATGCACAGCTAAAACTTCACGCTCCATTGACTGACTGCACAATGAGCAGGATACCTGATCCAAAACAATAGTCAAACAATCATTAATATAGTGAGGCTAAGTTGATTCAAGAATGAAATTAGGGGTATTATAGCCCCCTATTGATTGTAATAACAAGTATACACGCCACTACAAATCCTTTTTATAGTCCACTCGTGGAGTTCAGTGGAAGAAATTGTGTAGAATTTGACAATTATATCCCTGGCAAGATAAATATTTTGAAAAAAACAAAGTTGTCAACAAGATAGTAGAGGTGCACCCCAAATTAGAAGTTTCAAAGATAATGTTCATGGAAAAGTCATCTAAACCTACATATATAACAAATAATTAATTGACATCTTTATAAAACAATAACTTTAGTTCAAGCTCTAAATCATAACTTTAAAGTTCAAAATTTGGAAAGACTGGGGGACTACCAAATTGATTGCGACTATAAAGACTACTAAGAGTAAAATCATTACACCATCTAAAGTAAAAGCTCTCCATAGCATATATATGCCACCAGCTTTGATGGCACACATCTCGATGCATCTATCAACTTCCACCTAGGCATTACGCCAAGATTGCAAAGTTCCCTGCAGTAGAGCAATCCCCGCTTCCAACATCTCTCTCTCTCTTATATATTCGTACAATTACTGTTATGAATTTGAATATCAAGGCATGGACAGCATTGCATATTCATTCATTCTGCTACCGCTTGCCAGAAGAGAGGCTGATCCACCCAAGAGGATTCTAAAGACCATACATAAAAGTTCAAATACATATGAGTATGTCTGTATCCACCATTGATGATGTCACATAAAGTAACCAAAAACTGTTTTATGCTTCTTACTGAGCCCCAAGGCCTCCCATTAGCTCATAAAATTACTTTAAAGGCTTCATCTCTAGCAAGTTGAAGTAAATGATTGTTGGGGTATATCATGCCAAGTGTAGTTGTTTTCTCTTTCCCCACTTTCAAGAGACAATCTTTTAAACAACTCTGACCTGAAAAGTAAATGCATGTATGCAAGTATCTCCCTTGAAGGCATTTCTCCAAACCATAATTGTCACGGCACTACAGCGAAGCATGACAGTAGGCAACTGCCAGGACATCATAGCGACCGCTATAGCATCCGTATGGCGACAAGTGGTTTACAGTGTGCAATTTATATCATGGTTTAAAGTTTCAGTGTATCGACCAATATTTCAACATATTGGAGCGGTTTCTGCCCTTGCCGAGCCGCAACCTTGAAACGAGTCAAAAAATGATTGATCATTCATGTAAAAGGTATGTTTCGGTAAAATTTGCAAAATTTGGCATATCAGCGTAACAAACGGTTTCGGACCAAATAGCATAGAAATTTCAGCTTAAAGGGGAGAAACGCCACACATAAAAAAATTGTATTTAATACATTTTAACTAGTATCTAAATTGGTATTAAAAAATAAAATAAAATAAAACTAGTATTCAAACTAACTACAATATATAAAATATACATAAACTACTTGGTACCTAACTAGAGCTTAAAAATAATTGTAGCCATTTTACTTGAAAATAAAAAATATATACTTCATACATATTAAGTGGAAAAAATGTACCTATATAGTTATTAGAGTTCCTATTCAAGTATAATTCCAAACTATCTTAAAAATTTACTGTTTAATTTTTTATGCAATATAGCATTAGACACGTTTGCGAGATGTTTGTTTTATTATTTGGACAATGTTATGTGTACTGAATAGTTTTTTTGTAAACTTAATTGATTCACCTTGTTTTTATTATTTAGATTTTTTTCATTATTTTTTAAAAATTATTAAAGTTCTTAACTAGCATAACGTACCCAAAATCGATATCGAAACTGATACCGAGTCAAAAAATAACCTTCCAAAACATAAGCCGCTACCACGACTTTTAACCATGGTGAGATGTTTGTATTATCATTTGGACAATATTATGTGCAATAGATAGTATTTTTTGTGAACACAATTGATTCATTTTATTTTTCCAATTATTTAGAACTTTTTTCATATTTCTTTTACTTTTTCTTTGAAGCTCCGAACTAGCTAACAGTGCATATTGCCCGAAATCAATGCCGAAACCGATTAAAAAATGACCTCCCAAAACATAGGTTGCTACTGCAACTTCAAACCATCCTATAATTTACTCAATGGTTGAGAACTAGGGTTCTAACCATCCTATGTGACATTATATATATATATATATATATATATATATATATATATATATATATATATATATTTACACACAAAATTCATGAGCTGTTTGAACTCAATAATCCCCTTTGGCCCTGGGTATCACTCCTAAAACAAGTAAGCAGTTAAGAACCTTTATCGAAGTCCACAAATTTAATCTCAGGTCCAGAACTAGGGTTTCTAAAATCCTATATATTAATTTAACTGGTCCTTCAGCAAATGCACTAAATGAACTGCTAAGATTGCACATTGTACAATGTGATATGTGAGACTCCGCAAGGAATACTTATTATCACATAGATTTGTGTTTGCATCATACATATACATTCATACATAAAACATACATACATACATATATATATATATACACAAACAAAAGAACAATTATGTTTATAGATGACCATGGGGATCGGTCAACTGCTCAAAGAAAATAAGATACAAAATAATCAACCTATAAGGCTTCAAGCATAGCTAGTGACAGCCAAATAGTTCAGAAAAAAATTAGGTGCAGTTAACTCTTCACTAGAAAAATCAACTACATGGATGCTGGGGACAACACTTTGAACGGAAATGGTAAAAGGTAACAGTTTATGAGACAAAACCACATACCGGTGCATGGGTGCTTAAGAAATGTTCCTCAGCATATTTTCTGGGAACCATATCACTGCATACTTTACATTTTTCCAGATTCCGAGAGCAGTGAGCATAGTGCAAGTCAATATTTGAAGAAGGAATGTCTCTGTTACTGGCAAAAATAGAAAATTATGTTAATCAGCCAACAATTTCTAGGTTAGACCATTTAAAAATTACCTACCAGGACGATGCAGACAAAAATTATATGATAAGAAAACTATTCAATGATGAATAATTGAATAACAATTTTCTACTTTTATATAGTTACTAATAGTAACACGTGGAAAACTAAAGATGTAACGAAAAAATAAAAAATAAAACATGGTATAGGTTGCACAGATGTTCCTAGTAGCTATTAGCTAACTTTGAATGCAGAGCAGAAATAATGGGAATGTAAGTTGAAGTATATATTAAACCTTATCTTTGAGGCAAAAAATTGCAGTTTCATACACCAAATAACAAGTAATGGAAACACTGGGAGAAGCCCTTTCTGAAACTTGAGGAGGGTCAAAATTCATTGTTTACTTGTTCCATGGAAGAGTCCGAACTTCTTGTGCTCTTATTTCTAAAGAGTATTCTGAAGTTAACCATACTCCTCGTGAAGTTCAAACATTAATTGATGAGTTTATGGATGTTTTTCCCGAAGATTTACCTTCCAGATTACCACCATTGTGTGACATTCAACACCATATAGACTTATTTTCTGGAGCTAGTTTGCCAATCGAGCTTACTATAGGATGAGTCATAAGGAGCATCAGGAGCTTAAATGGCAAGTTGATGAACTTTTAGCAAAGGAGTATGCTCGTGAAAACATGAGTCCTTGTGCAGTTCCCTCTATTTTAACTCCCACGAAAGATGGTACAAAAAAATTATCGCCAAGTACCGCTTTCCAATTCCAAGGTTGGATGATTTATTGGATCAATGATCAGGTGCAAAGGTAAACCCAAAGCTGGACCCGATGAGTGGTTATCACCAAGTTGATATTTGGCACGGAGATGAATAGAAAACTGCTTTCAAAACACAAGATGGCGTATTTGAATGGTTGGAAATGCCGTTCTGGGCTATCAAATGCACCAAGCACTTTCATGAGGGTGATGAATCAGGTTCTAAAGCGTTTCCTTGGTAAATTTGTGGTAGTATATCTTGATGATATTCTTATATATGGAGCTAATAATGAGCTACATCTTAAGCATCTTCAAGAAGTCTTCACCACACTTCGAAGGGAGAAATTGGTTGCAACCATGAAAAAGTGTATATTTTTGACTGATCATATTTTATTATAGGGTTATTTTATCTCCAAAAATGGAATTTTTGTTAATCAAAACAAGATACAAGCTATAGTTAGGGCTGTGCAACTAATCCGGTAAATCAGATTTTTCCCCGTTACCGAATGAACCCAGTAACGGTTGAAGATTTTGAGATTCGGTAAAACCGGAACTGTACCCATATTACTGCCTTCAGGATAAATGATATACACACACACTATTAAATATATTTTATCTTCTCTCTATCCACTAGATTAAATTAACCCCACCACCACTAACTTTCGTTATGTTTATCCTTTATGCTTTTGTCCATTCATCTCTCTCACAAACATAAATCACACATCTAAGATTAAATAAATACACTTACCTTTTGTAAATTAGCCCAAGATTAGAGACTTGATTGATGAGCAGAGCAGTACCTTCTTCTCCAAAGTTTGTCTCTTTTTAAGGCCTAAGTTGTGATCAGTTAACTAGGCATCCAGATTTGATTTTGGAAAGGGTTTGTGTGATTTGATAATTTTTGATTGGAATATGAAGTGGGTGTTTATCTATTTGAATGAATTTGGGAGTTGAGTAAAGTGGTTAACATTCTGACATGCAAGTCACTGACTAATTTATTTGCAAATTGATTTTGAGAAGGTTAAAAAAATATATATAAAAAATTTCGGTACTTGACCATCCCAGTATCGAACCGGCCCCTACTGGTTATTCGGTACCAATATCAGTACTCATCTTTGAGTGAGCTTAGTACCCGGTTCTGTACAGTTTTTTACCGATGCACACCCCTAGCTATCGCGGAATGGCCGACTCCAAAGATTTCTTGCGAAGTACATAGTTTTAATGGGCTTGCTTCTTGTTACCGTCATTTTATTCCTCATTTCAGTAGCATTAGTCTCCTTTCAGCAATTGTATGAAGGATAGAAAGTTTGCTTGGAACTCGAATTCGAAAAGAGCTATAAATGAAATCAAAGCTCGTTTGCCCGTGGCTCAGCCCTAGATTTGCTTTCTTTTGAGCAATCATTTAAAGTTACTTGTGATGCGTAAGGTAGGAACTGCTGCTGTTCAAAGTCAATTACAGACACCTGTTGCTTATTTTAGTGATTAACTCAGCAGTGTGAGGCTCAATTACAACACTTATGATTTGAAATTTTATGTTGTTGTGAGAACACCCCAACATTGGAAGCATTACATGCTACATCATGAGTTTGTTCTGTATTCTGACTATGAGGCTCTCAAGTGTATTAATGTCCAGTAAAATTGAATTCTCAGCATGCTAAATGGGTGGCTTATTTCCAAGGGTTCACGTTTATAGTACAATTCTGGTTACAAAAATAAAGGGACCGATGCTCTTATTCGGAGATCATCGCTGCTCATTTACATGCAAACCAAGGTACTGGGATCGGATACATTTGTGAACTCTATGCTAATAGTCCATTTTTAGCTATTGTTCTTAATGAGGTTTCTTCGGGCCCTAGCAAGGATTATGTTATTCAAGACGGGTTTCTCTTCAAAGGAACCAAGTTTCGTATTCCCAAATGTTCTCTTCGTCTAAAGAAGGTACAAGAGCTGCATAACAAGCGACATTGTGGCCATAGGCCCTTGCCCTGATCTTTAAGGATTATTATTGGCCACAAATGAAGAAGCGCATAATCAGATTTGTTGATCGTTGCTACTTGTCAATTTTCAAAGGGGGCAGTTTCTAGTGCGGGATTTTATACACCATTTTTTGAGCCATTTTTAAAGATGGCTCACTTTGTGGCATGTAGAAAGACAATGAACGGATCACATATCGATCATTTGTTCTTTAAAGAAGTGGTTCACTCACATGGTTTTCCAAAATCTATAATTTCAGATTGTGACACAGAATTTGTTAGCAATTTGAAATTGGTTCTATCATATCATATAGTAGTGCATATCATCCTCAATCGGATGGCCAAATGAAAGTAAAGAATCGAGGTCTTGGAAATCATCTCCACTGCTTAACCGGCAGTAGTCCTAAGACTTGGGATCAAATGTTTTCTCAGGCTGAATTTGCTTTTAATCGTTCCAAGAATCGCTCTACAAACTTCAGTCTTTTTGAAGTAGTTTATAGAATGAATTCTCGACAGGCTCTTGACCTAGCTACAGCCCCCCAATTCGAATCACCCAAACTTAAAGGAAGAAGAGTTTGTTAATCGATGATTCGATTCAAGGAAATCATGCCAAAGTTCAAATCTAGAGAAGACTACATCGAAATAAAAGTCTACGGCTCATAAATGCTGAAGAAGAGTTTTTTTTAAGTCGGTGACTTTATCTAGGCAATTCTTGCTAAGGATAGATTTCCTTTACATGGATATAATAAGCTATCTCCAAAGAAGACTGGTCCTTGTGAAATTGTCGAGAAGATAAAAGATAATGCTTATTGTCTTAAGCTTCCCAGTAACATCAAAACTCTTGTTGTCAATGTAAAGCATCTAGTTCCTTTCCATGGGAGTCTTTTAGATGTTAAGACCATGAACTCGAGGTCGAGTTCATTTAAACCGGGAGAGGATGATGCAGTCTACAAAGAACTACTCCCTCCGTCCCTAATTATTTGACGTTTTAGAGGTGGGCACAAGAATTAAGATAATGATTGAAAAACATTAAATATAGTACTCAATTGTCTATAATACCCTTAAATCTTCATTTATCATAATTATTCATACTCTCTTTCACACATTTTTCCATAATTATCTCCTAAAAAAACTTTCATGCCTCATTTACTCATTGGTCTCTCTCTTCATTCATCCCCATAAAAAACGTATCCAATTCTTTAGAAATTATCTACTCTTTCTCTCTCCCTCTCCCTCATAATATACAGAAGAGTTTTGTTGGGATAAAGAGAGTTTTGTTGGGATAAGAAGAGAAAGAGTTAAAAGTATCAAAAAAAATTGACAGAGTAATGAAGGGTACTTTTGGAAAATTTGTCATTAATTCCTCTAGATTTGAACAAACGTCAAATAATTAGGGACACATGAAAAACTCTAAAACGTCAAATAATTAGGGACGGAGGGAGTAGAATTTAAACTATCAGTCATTGAGACATGAAGAGTCCATTCCCGAGTACTGAGACATCAGTCTACTATTTTGACCATAACTCTGCTCCGAAATCCAAATTGGGTGAGGTTTAATGTATTGGAAAGCTTACTACTTCTGTTTCACATCATCTTCCCAGATTCTTATGTTTTCTATTTTTATTTTTTGCGTGCCAAGTTGATGAACAGAAGCTATCAGCATTTAATATGTCTTTGGAACTTGTTATTTCCTTTCACATTGTAATGAATATATGGCCAGATGAACGAATTTGTAATCAGCTTTTGTTTGCCATTTATTAATTATAATATATTGAGAGTATAATCTCTAGGTATCTTGGTCCGTGAATTTATCTTTGCTTTTGCATTTGATTTTTGTGAGTTTGTTAGCGGGTGCTTGTCACCGTGTTAGAATCTTAGGTTGCACCAAAAATTGACCTAATTGACCAAACTAGAGAATCAGACTTTGTAAACTGCTGCACATGGTTTAAAAGAAGTGATCATCTCATACATCAAACTTAATTTGAACAAAAACCGTAAGATAAATTAAAAAGGCAATCCTTAGCAAAATGAAAAGAAGAGACAAGAAAAACAAGACATGTAATGCAACAGCTAATAAAGCTAACACAATCACTCCCATGCAAGACATAATAACTCAACAGAAAATTTTCTACCAACCAAACAGCATCAATAACAGCTGAAAAAATAAATTGCGAGACCGATCATGAAAAAAAAACATAAATCCACTTATTGGTCACATCAAATCATCAATTTAGAGCGGAATTCGAAAAAAAAATAAAGCTTTTTACCAATGATTGCAGATGATTGTGGCCTGATCAGAAACTTCAGCCATTATTACCTCAATACAAATTCCACAAATACACTATTTCTTAATCAAAATTCCCTGCAACAATAACAAAAGATCAATTATTAGTTCCTAATTCAACATACCCGTAAGGGAAACAAATTGTTAACTCCGTATCAGATCAATTAAACTATTGTAATTAATATATCATCTGGTTTGAATTTCAGTTCTATGATTAACCACCAAACATAAAATTCAAAGGAAGAGAGAATCGGAAACCTATGCTTTGATAGTGGAGTAGAATGGATGCGATTTATCGGCCGATCGGTTTTTCTGTTTTGGCGATGAACTTTCGTATGATTAAATTGAAGATTTTCAGAACGAAGACAACGGATTCTTGTCCTTGGTCGATTTGGGTCTATGTTTATAAATATTATTTGGGTTGTTAGATCCACGCGACATTCAGTTGAAAATTATAAGAATTTTTGCTTGCCTAAATGCAATTTATTTAATGCACAAATACACCCTACTCCCTCCGTTCCTTAATATAGGTCGTTTTAAAGTTGTGCATAAATATTAAGATAATAATTGTAAAGTATTAAATATACTATCAATTGTCTGTATTGCCCTTGAATTGAAAAAAAAAATAGTGTTATTTATTGGGCAAAAAATAGTGAGATAACCAAAGTTATATTTATTACTTAGGGTAATATTGAAAACTAAGCAATTATTGCTTACTTGAAATCCTCAAACGACTTATATTTAGGAACAAAAATATTTCTCTAAAATGACTTATATTAAGGAACGGAGGAAGTAACATTTTTGATACATTAGTGAAATGTACTAAACACAATAAATATTAGGTTAGGCCTAAATATAGATTGATACTCTGAATTTTTAATATTATTTTATTTTGGAAATTGTTTTATCAATTTTTTTAATATTTAGGGGGGTGTATTTAATTAAGGTTTTTAAAGACTTTTTTAAGTGACAAATTTTTGTAGAATTTATGGATTTTAATGACTTTTAAAGACTTTAAAGACTTTTTTAAAATGAATTTTATAGACTCCATGAAATAAGTAACATATTTTTACAAACTTTTTATCATGACTATGATAGACTTTTGTATACTTCTAATATATAAAATTAAAAGATTATTAGATTTAAGATTAAAATTTGCTACACAGTTAACTTATTTATTATATTTTTAGTGAATGTATTATAAATAATAATCCACTATTTCTGATAACTTTCAGAAAACATATTATACAAAAATTTTAAGTTCTGACAATATTATTTTATCTAAGCATTAGAATACATATATATTATAATATATTTATTACATGGCTTCTGATCATTAAATTATTGGCTCCATGATTTCATTTTTTTTCTTTCGCAGAAAACGAAATCCACACTCTTGTGTGAGCGTGTGATTCAATACTATATTGATTGCTTTACTACTATCCACAATAACATATTATTATTTTACTACTTGTAGACACTCGAAATTTTCTGCACGCCTGTTACTAACATTGTAGGAGGGCAAATTCGTCTTTCAGAGATAACCCTGGAAGACAGCTGACATCCATTCCGGATACTATCGGAAGTTCAGTTCTAACCCGGAACACAAACCGGGAACATCAGTTCCAACCTGGAACATAAACCGGGAATGTCATTTCCAATCTCGGAGATAACCCCAAGGTATGGAGATCAAAAGACCGGCAACAACACCGGAGAGGACAGTTCTGTCTCGACGATAACACCGTGACATTCAGTTCCAGTCCCAGAACCAACACTGGGAGTAGCGACTCCATCCTTGGTGATAGCCCCAAGGGATGCTTTTGTAGTTCCGGCGATAACTCCGGAATTGTTTGTTTCAAATTCATGTGATCAGCTTCAAGCTCAGACCTCCTGCCGAGGCATTCATACCTCAGACCCGGAGCTAACAACGGGCAGACATGCACACCCACATATGACCTTGCGACATTCAAACACATGCAATAGTCCAATCTTAGATGTAACCCTGAGCAATGTCTACTTTCAGCTCAAACCGGCGATAACCCCGGTGAGGAGTCAAAACGTTGTCTTACCACCTTAACGTTTTCTCTCACAAGATGATATCGTAGCATACCAACAAGTAGTCCAATCTCAGATGTAACCCTGAGCAACGTCTACTTTCAACTCAAACCGGCGATAACCCCGGTGAGGAGTCAAAAGTCATCTTGTCTCTTCAACACATGCGCGTCGTCTCAATACTTCATACATACATACATCCAACAATGTCCCACAAGAACCGAGGAGTTACAATCCCGAGTGACTATTACGCGTGGCAGTACTTTGGATAGAATTTGAAACTTGAAGACCATGGGCATAAACCCCTTTTCCTGACTTTGTACAACCTCTAATCCATGTCATTACGTAACTCTCGACACAAGCGGTCCAAAGAAGTTCAGATATACCTCGTTCGGATGCTCGGATTGAAGTTCTGCAAGTTCGAGCGGACATTACAGTGCATGAGTACACGTACTTCTAGACGACGGGACCCGCAAGGCTCGGATGCACCACGACCAGCAGCATGTACAACTGCGGCAACCGCATGTACAACTGCGGCAGCTGCATGTACAACTGCGGCTTCCGCAGATATACCTGCGGCCATCTGTATATAAATATGAGCCTTGGGGTTAGCCATTTGAGGGGGAGAAGGATAGGAAAAGGCGAGGAAGCCCTGTCCATTTTACTATGTATACACATCTTTTGACTGTTTCCTCATCTTTAAACACTTGTTAGCTCACATATAGCTATCTTTTATCTGACGAGAGCTGAATGTTTATCCATTTAAAGTTATAGAAGTCTACTTTGGCAGCCCACTGTAATCCTTCATACATTTTATAAAGCCTTCTTCTCATATTAGCACACACTGTTATACACATTGAGAGTCGTGCTGTGTGTGTTTGCCCGGACTTCGGTCCGTGGTTTTCATTTTTGTCTGTATATATATACTAATATATATGTATATATTTCATATATGGACTAACATTATCGAGTTATGCCTCGATTGAGCCTATACTTTTCGGTCTGGAGCGTTTATCTACTTATATATATATAATTGTTGTCGGACAATCCGATGAGCCTGAATTTTACATCCGATGCATTTACTCGCTTATATATATATAATTGTTGTCGGACATATCCGATGAGCCTGAATTTTACATCCGGTGCATTTACTCGCTTATATATATATATATATATATATATATATATATATATATATATATATATATAGTCCGGATCAGGTCCGGACTCCCGGATTTTAACAAAATCCGGACCCTTTTTTTTTTTTGCTTTTTTTTTGAAACAACTAAAAAATAAATAAATTATGGAACTGAAATTTTTTCACAATACAGTATTTTGGTCATGATTTGGATGCCTATACCAAAATATTTCTGTACAGTCTGGGCAGACTGTACATACATTGGTTGGTATAGGTATTAAAAACACACCCAAAACACTGTATATATATATATATATATATATATATATATATATATATATATATATATATATATATATATATACACCACGGATCCAGTCCGGTCTCCCGGACTGGTCCTAAAATACGGACCCCAAACTTTTTTTTTTTTTGCTTTTTTTTTTTTTGAAACAACTAAAAAAAAAAAAAAAAAAATTTATGGAACTGAAATTTTTCCATAATAAAGTGTTTTGGGCGTGTTTTTAACACCTACCCCAACCAATGTATGTACAGTCTGCCCAGACTGTACAGACATATTTCGTTATAGGCATCCAAATCACGCCCAAAACACTGTATTATGGAAAAATTTCAGTTCCATAAATTTTTTTTTTTTTTTAGTTGTTTCAAAAAAAAAAAAGCAAAAAAAAAAAAAAAAAAGGTCCGGATTTTATAAAATCCGGGAGTCCGGACATGATCCGGACTCTATATATATATATATATATATATATATATATATATATATATATATATATATATATATATATATTTGTACATATATATATATTTATATTTCTGTCAGACTTGGAGTTTACTTCGTGGCCTTTTACAACTTTCTTTATATTTCGTCCTGCCTAGAATTTACTTCGTGGTAATTGATCGCTTTTACAGCTTTATTTATATTTCGTCCTGCCTAGAGTTTACTTCGTGGTAGTTGATTGCTTTTACAACTTTATTTATATTTCGTCCCACCTGGAGTTTACTTCATGGTGGTTGATCATGTCCATATATATATATATTTACCGCTTTTATATATTTACATTTTCGATCCCCCATGGAGTTGCTTCGTGGTGGTTGATCATGTCTGTATATATATATTTACAACTTTTATATATATAACTGCTTACTATTTTCCATACAAACTGCAGTATCATGTGAGCCTAGGAATCATGTGATCACAGATTCAGTCTACTGAATCTAGATTCGGTTCCCATGATAGACATTTTTCAGCTGTAAGCAGCTTGTACATTATTTTACAGTGTCTGAATTTCCTTGGATGACTGTCATGCCCATGAGGAGTTCGGCACTGCTGTATATTATTTTCTCGAGAATGCTTCGCATTTTGAAAATAAAAGCAAACAAGCCGAACATTTAATAATAAAATGGAAGTATCAAAGGCCTCAATTACTATTGAGCACAGGGTTTGAAAAACCTCTTTTACAAAACGTCATTGCTATATCTTGTGTAAAACTGAATTTTTCTATAAATTCAAATCCTATGTATATAGGTGCGAACGAGGTACAACACTACTTCTAAATAATTGCACATTGATCTGCACACACACACACACATTCATATAACAGTTTCTTTGAAAAGTGATAGTCACCGTGGTAACACGGATGTCGGGGGGTGCCTAACACCTTCCCTCCGCATAATCAAGTCCCCGGACTCAAAATGAATCTCGGTTTCATAGACCCGTCTAGCAGTGTCAAATCACTGGGTCAATGTGCAAACATTTTCGGTTGCATTGGTACAACCAGTTAAATACACCAACTAGCGACTCTTAAAATCAAATCGTCGACATTATACATGTCAGACCTTTTTCACTTATTTTTTCAAACAAAACTCACATTAACATGAGAACACCAAAGAACAAGTAACGAAAAGGGACACTCAAAAATCCTGACGTCGACAGGTGGCGACTCTGCTGGGGACTCCAGTAAGAGGGCTTCAACCACTATTACAAGCTTTTCAAAATTGTTATATGATTGTGTGTGAATGTTTCATTTACATTTCTGATGAATGTGTACGAATGCATTTTTATTTACTGCACTGCTAAATATCTATCTGTGATATTAGTGCTTCGCACATGTCATCATTTTGCATAAACGGTGAGACACGTTGTATGTGAATGTATGTTGTGTGGTTCCTCAATCAGGAGGCTATTCTGTCGGTGTTTGATTACTGGACTTGCAGGAAGAATAATTCCAGCGAGGCTCAGGAAAGGTACCACCCAGATTCGCTCCAGTTGAAAGACCGGATTAACTTCCCGTCAAGTAAATTGCGATGATCTGGGAACCTTTATGCCAAAAAGCCGCGAGAGTAACCCTAAGATAGGTCAACCTCTGATAAACTAAACGCGGAGGAAAGTTTCTTTATACTTTCCATTTTTAATTACTTGTAAATGCATTTACTTGTAATTTTATTCCATGTTCATCCATATGTAATGGAAAATATGAAGAATATCTGTGCATGCAGACATGTTATCAATTAACACCCGGTTTTGCAGGACAAAATTCCTAAAACGGACATGTTATGATAACATTTACATTACCCTAAGACTAAACTACGCAAGTCTTTTGTAGGGAAGCAATTGGGCCTGTTACCCGCTCAAAATTCAAAAAGGCCATAGGCCTACAGCCACTCATGTCTTCTTCTGACCAGTTTAATGCTGTTTTTTGAGAAGAATTTGATGGATTGAGTAAACAAATTACAGACGTGGCTGTTCTACTGAAAGAATTGCACCAGTCCACTCAGGGTACAAAGATACCTACACATACATAATCCTCTACATAAGGAGGAGTTCAAGGTCTGGAAAAGACAATTCCAGAACCTCAGTTGGATACGACGAACAAAGGCCCTGAAAACACCCATCTCAAAGGAGATCCAGACACCGGTGATATCAGGAAGAAGGTCCTTCAAATGGAGGAAACTATTCGTGTTCTCAAAGGGATTGGAACACATGGCAGTGTTTCATTTGCAGACCTTTGCATATTTCCTGGTGTTCATTATCTAGAGAAATTCAAGACCCCTGATTTTGAGAAATATAACGTATTAGGGGATCCTTATACACATTTAAAGGTATTCATTGGAGAACTCAAATCTTATGCGAAAAATGAAAAGCTCAGAATGCAGCTGTTTCAGAAAAGTCTGACTGGAGAAGCCCTTTCATGGTATACCAGATTAGACAACTCAAAGATCCATAGCTGGGAAGAGCTAGCTCACGCCTTCCTCACTCAATACAGTTTTCAATCTCAGATGGCTCCTGACCGGTATCAAATCACCAAGGTCAAGAAACAGTCTAATGAGTCATTTAGAGAGTACGCTCAAAGGTGGAGGCGCCTTGCTGCTCAATTTATTCCTTCCATGACAGAATCAGAAATGGTCATGACTTTTATAGATGTATAGGAAGCTCCTTTCTATGAAAGAGTTCTAGCTGGTATTGGCAAACCATTCTCTAAAATGATCAAGCACGGTGAGATGGCTGAGATGGGATTGAAGTCCAGTAAAATTCAAGACCTAGCCGCTCTTAAGGCTGTTGCTGAGCACATCCAGTTCGGATCTTATGGAAACAACCCCCGGAGGGTCCATAAAAAGAAAGAGGAGGATGTTTCCTTGATACTACAAGGACAAAAAGGCAATCAAAGCATGCCTATACAGAGGAGAAACTACTCCCCTTTTCCAGCACAATCTTCAAACCCTCCATTGCCTAAAATGGAGAAGTAAAGCGACCTCGAACGTTCACACCCTTAGGGGACTCGCTCAAGAATATTCTTGCTCTTCTGACTGCTCAGAAGAAAATTACACATCTTCTTCCACCAGCCATCCCTAATGGGAGGGGTTTTGATGCTACTCGGAAGTGTGCTTATCATGCCGGAGCACCTGGATATGATACTCAAGATTGTTGGGCCTTGAAACACAAGATTCAAGATCTAATAGACAATGGTGAGATCGTGGTCACCAAACCAGATCAACCTCATGTGCAAGACAACCCTCTTCCTCAACACAAAGAAGAAGAGGTCAACATGATCAGTTGGAGTACTTGACAAGGTTCCAATTCTAATGGCGAATCATCCCAACCCATCAAAGACGGTGTTGACAGATGGGATTATGCAAAGTTCTATTTTACCATGGAATGAAGGATGAAAGCTCTTTGCAAACAAATTAAGCAATTGGCAGAACTGGTGACCCACCAACATCAAGTCACACGCCAATTAATCAAGCATGAGCATGCCTATCTCCTTCCTTTTGTTATGAATACTTCCTCACCACCTTCAGAAAGCGAAGCTATGGAGGATAAGGTTGTGAAGAAAGCAAATGCTAAAGCCCGCCGAGATTTTGTCAATCAGAGGGAATTTACCTATTTGGGCCAATCTGTGGAGGAGATACTGCAGATGTTGATCAACGAAGGAAGAATTAACTTCCTTCTCCCTCCAATAAATCCCCGCTTAGGATGGTTTAATTTTGATGAAGTGTGTTAATATCATTCACATTCTCACAGTCATAGCACAGAAGAATGTTGGGCACTCCGCCATCTCATTCAGAATCTTATTGATAGCGGTGTCCTGCAAATAGCAGATGATTACACTGTGCAACTCAAGGGTGGGAATGCATGTCCTACCAAATGGAAGGGATCAGTAGCAGTTATATCCGAAGTGGATGATGAGACTGTCAAAGTATTTTCCATACAACCAATTCAACTCAAAGGAGCTAACAATCCTTTAAAAGTGGCCGCACCAGAGCCAATTTCTTTATATTTCAGACCACAATATACTGTTGTCAGCTTACACAAAGTTCCATGGAATTATGGAGAAGCTGAAGGATCCACGTCTCATACTACTGCTACAGTGTCGAAGTAAAATCCATTTTATATTAAACCTACTTGCGAAGAAAAGGGGAAGTTGCCCATGGAGAAGATTAAAAAATTCCTCCGCACTATGGGGCACAATGAAGCCAAAGTGGTTTTAAGCTTGCGAGAAGCTCCATACCAGATTTCAATACTGGACTTGGTTTTCTTTTCTGTGGATCATCGGAAGATCTTACTGAAGGTTTTGGAAGAAGCCTACTTGCCAAAATCAGTGGATGTGGAAAAATTTCAACATTTGGTTGATTACATTTTCAACAACAATGTGATATCCATCGCTGATGACGACATACCTCCCGAAGGGACCGGCCATTGTAAGCCTCTGCATATTGCAGTTTTGTCTTCCGGGTACATGTTAGCTGGAGTTTTGATAGATGGAGGCCCATCTCTAAATATTTGTCCTTATGCCACCTTAGTTAAGATGAATATCAATCTCAAGCATATCCAAAGCAACCATACGGTCATCAGAGCTTTTGATGGATCTCGACGAAATTCCGTTGGAAAAATTAAATTTCCAATTGAGATTGGTCCAAATACATTCAATGTATCTTTCCACATCCTCAAGATAGACTCAGGATACAACCTATTATTGGGGAGACCATGGATACACATGGCTGGAGTTGTTCCCTCTACCTTACATCAACAACTCAAATACATTATCAACAATAGTCTAGTCACTGTCAATGCTGAGCCGGAATGCCCTGGACAAGGAACTCTACCAATTATCAGCTTCAATTCAGAAGTTGAACCGACCAGTTTCCATACTCTAGAAGTGAGTAATATGCAATACCATTCTATTGGAGCGCCACTTCCCGTACCCAAGATTTCTGACGAGGTTATGTCGGCTGATAAGTGGGTTTTATACCTACTTATTGAATACCAATTCACGCGAACTATGCCCATCTTAAGTACATTTTAGTGTATTTTTAGTTGCATTTCATGTTATTTTGCATTGCATTTACTTAAAACTCCTTTTGGTGAAAAAGTGCAGGAAACGACCTAATTTGGTGGTATTAGAGGGCACGAGGCTAATGGACGCATGAAGCGAGGCACAAGCTGGGAGATGCGTGGCATGAGGATCAAGTGGAGAAGAAGACTAAGCATGGATGGACAAAGGAAGGAGAAACATAACAGATTAGTTGCAGCAGCAGAACCAGAATTCAAAGTTGTTGAAGCCGCGCGGCCGCGCGACAGGACAAGCTTGGGGACGCGCGCCCGCACGAGCATCCAGTTGGACAACATGACACACTGCAAGTTGCGCGCCCGCGCGAGGATTACAATGGAGGGGCACGCGGCCGCGCGCGATGCCTGAAGTTGCTGATTTGTTTTATTTTAATTTTTAATTAAAAGGGTTGTAATTTGATTAAAACGATATCTGACTGGTGTCAGACATATCTTTGATTACTTTTATGTATTTTCATAGGAGGAACTAGGGTTTACACGTTAAGGTAGATTCCAACGTAGAATGAAGCTTAAACGCCTACTTCTCCAATTCTTCTTGGGATTTTCTATCATTGTGGATTATCATTGTTATTTTGCTGGCTTTATATGAGGATTTGAACATTAACTTTGGTCTATAATCAACAATTGGGTTTGATTATTTCTATCCTTCATCTTTCAATTGTTTGCTTATTAACCATGTTTAGCTTTGATCCCATAATGGCTTTTGGTTCAGTCATGAACTAAATTCCATTATGGGATTCTAACGGATTTTAATATGTAGTTTAGTTGCATGCTTAATTGCTGGGGCTGATTTACATATTATATGGAAATTCTATCATGATTATTTTGTATGTATAAATGCTTGATTACCATTCGTTTCAGTACTTGTATGGAATTGACAATGAACATGCAAGTATGGATTGAAATCATGATAGTGTAAAATCCTAAATTTTAAGAATAAAGATTTAATTTTCTCGAAATATTTTTTTGAATATTATGGTGTGGATTTGAGATAATGTTATGATTGTGAGTAGTATTTATAAATTTTGAAAAGTATGCAAGTTATTGTATTATATTCGATTGGTCGGGGAATATTCGTTTTAGCAGGGAATATTCGTACAACGGCGCAATCATTGGTAGACCCCACAACAAAATTATTGTCGGATTGAGAAAATGACAAAAATATTTTTATGAAAATAACGGCAGAAATTTTACCGTTAATACTGTTGAACTACTCGGTAGTAAAAGTACAGTAATACACATGGTTGCATAATAGCACACGGTATTGATTATTGATGTTTACGTGAGAAATCACTTAGTTATACTCAATTATTGATACAGTAATTGTTGCATCATATCGCTCATATTATTGATTCGATTATTGTCATAGTATCATCTGTATTATATGTTATATTATTAAATTAATAATTAAGACGATAAAGTTATTCATATTATTAAATTACAATATTTACAATGTCTAGATGTTCTGTCAATGAGAGGTTTGGTCACCTAATTGCGCTCCAATAGGGAGAAATCCTTATTGGAAAGCCCCCTCTTTCCTGGGAACAACCTGGTTGTTAAATATTATGAGTTATAATATTAATGATGAATAAGTTCATGTTGATTAAAGATGAATTTGATAGTTCCATTGTGTGAGATTATTTGTGTTAGTAAAAATCGACATCTATTCTGATGATAATTGAGGTCTGGATGTTATATTGTTCAATCGGGTATTCGGGATACTTTTTGTGTCAGAGTACTATTCACGAGTTACTATTCACGAGTTACTATTCACGAATTACTATTCATGAGTTACTATTCATGAGTTATAATTCACGAGTTACTATTCACGAGTTACTATTCACCTGAACAATATATTTCTTTTCGGTCCAAATTATTTTTGGGTACAATATTATTCCATTAGGAGATGTGCTAATTTTTCAGACCGTTGGTTGAATTTATAATAGTAAATCAATATGGATCGCTGGTTTAAAGTTTTAATAGTAAATGAATATAGATCGCTGGTTTAAAGTTTTAATAGTGATTCAGTATGGACCGTTGCTTTAAGTTTTAATATGGACCGTCCGTTTAAAAGTAAATCAATCTAGATCGTTCATGAATTAGTTACTATTCAATCCATTCTCCTATAAATAGAAGCTCATTCCTTCATTATTTCTTATGAATTCACTGAAACTCTAGAGAGAGAAATTATATAGAGAAAGAAGAAGAAAAGTAATCTGCTACTTCACTACTTCGATATCCAGTTTCTTCTTTATAAGGTAAGGGGTATTATTTCTTTTGTATTCATGAAGAGAACTTCTGTTATTCCATTCTTTATTATTCTGTTGGAATAACCTGTATACACGGGCTACCCTATACTTGGTGAAATACTTATGTTATTCCATTATTTATTATTCTGTTGGAATAACCTGTATACGCGGGCTACCCTATACTTGGTGAAATTCTTCTGTTATTCCATTCATTATTATTCTGTTGGAATATCCTGTCTGTGTGTTTTACGCCGAACCTGGTACCGTCTTTATTATTCTGTTAGAATATCTTATCTGTACGTTTTACGCCGGACCTGGTTCCTTCTTTATTATTCTGTTGGAATATCCTGTTTGTGCGTTTTACGCCAGACCTGATTCCGTCTTTATTATTCTGTTGGAATATCCTGTTTGTGCGTTTTACGCCGGACCTGGTTCCGTCTTTATTATTCTATTGGAATATCCTGCCTGTGAGTTTTACGCTGGACCTGGTTCCGTTATTTATTATTCTGTTGGAATAACCTGGCTGTGCAGTCTATCACATGCCTGGTGATTTCTTTTGTTATTCCATTCTTTATTATACTCAGTTGGTTAAATTTTTGACTTCTATACTCCATGAAATTAGTGGAATATCCTTGATATTTGCGCTTCATCTAGTATCTTTTCATGGAAATACTCTTCTGAGCATTCTTGAATTTTACTCTATAAAGAAGTATCATGTTGACAATTTGGACGTTATTAGTTCCTGGATAAATTAATTCTTGAACTTGTTTTATTGAATTCTTATATCATTGCCATCATCCTCATGTTTATATTTTATTGAAAGTCATCTGTGACCTGTAGTGCATAGATGGACTTGGTATGATTATGACCATGTATTATTCGGTATAATCATGACCCTAATGTTACAAATGATGTGGTAAAAGTCCTCATTAGCCCGTAGTGCATTGATGGACATTTGTTGGCATGATCATGACCATTGATGAATACACGAATATCCTTGGCCCGTAGTGCATGGATAATTTGTGGTCGTGATACTAATGAATATCCTTGGTCGTAATGCAGGGATGATGTGGATTATTTATTAAGCTGAGTCTCAGCGATAAAAGTGATGAAAAACTTTTTAAATCATAAAAGATAGTAGATTTTATTCTCTATTTGACTCTTTTAATAGATTGCTTATTCCACTGCAGTTAAACTTGTTGTCTATTATATTTTATCAGTTTAACATTGTTGAAGGCTAATGATAATTTATCCTGCATTATCTTAGTCATAATATTTCTTACTGGGCTAGTTGAGCTCGCCCTTTCTTTCACTGTTATCTTCAGGAAATGAGAACGTAGCAGGGACTAGTCGGGGAATGGAGTGATGGTTCAGATGATAGCATTAGTAGTCCTCACTATTCTATGAAATAGTATGATAATAATTTTAATGAGGACTTATTCTGAGAGTGGATATTGTCTAGAAGATAATATTTGTATTAAAACTCACAGCTCTTGTTGTATATTTAAGATTGTATTTATATTCTGTACTATGTATTTGGCGACTCAAGATGGGTGATGTATACCTATTTTGGGGGGGTCACAGATAGCATACGTATATGGGGCTGTTTTATATGGCTTGTGTATTTCTTGAACCAGATAGAAATATACTGTTTCACTGTATGAGTTAAAATAAGGGCTTGTGCTTAAATTCAGTATGATTGCAATTTCATATAGACATATAGTGATTTTGGTTATATTGATGATTACATGGAGTCTATCGCTTGTGGATGTTGTGTAATTAGGTCATAGTACATTGAAAAATGGCTATGACTCTATTAGTGCTCTTGGCTACTTTCCTGTGATATGTGAACAATTCTTGCATGATAGTGGTAATTAGATGAAGTATTAAATGAAGTTAGGATCCCATTATTTCTAGATTTGGTTTATTCCATTATTGTTCTTGTTTTAGTTACTATTTGCATTTAGATTAATTCACCAATATAGTCATTAGTTTAATCATATAAGTATAGTGATTTAATTGATGCATAGTAGTTTAAATTTGACAACTTTATCTGTGGGATCGATACTTTACTTACTCTGTATTACTTGTTGACACATGTATGCTTGCATGAGTTAGTGCTCTTTTATCAGAACTGAAAAAGAGGCAACATCGGCCACTCAAGAAATGATGTTATTGGGTCATCAACCTGGACAAGGGCTTAGTAAAGATAATCAGGGTATTAAGCACCCTATCCAAATGTCCATTCAAATTGGAACAGCCGGTCTAGGATATTCTGCTAGTTCTAGACATAGGAATCCTCAAAAGCACAAACAGGTTTCTCAAGCTTCCGCCGCACGGCGATTTTCTATACCTTTACCTCATGAGTTGATGCAATCTCCAATAAAGGTTCCAGCCCATGATGTGGCTATACTGTTTCCGAAACTAGTGCCAATCAAAGAAAAAGAGGTGCTGATTCCTGATCCCGAGGCCGAAGAAAAGGAACGAAAACGTAAACATGACATTGCCTTGATGATGGCAGGCATACACGTCATTGTTCATGATGAACATACAAACAAATACACCCCAGACAATGATTGCCTAGATGTCATGGTTATCATTCGGGAAAAGGAGGATAATAACGATCCTTCCATCACTGCAGTCCTTCAGGACTTTGCCCTCGACAATTGGAGTAGCAGTCCATGCATTGGTCGACGAGGGTAAAATGGGCAGAAAATCCCTCTGCACTGTAGATAACTTTAATTGCTTGCTTTCCTTTACAGTACTAGCAGTTATTTTATCAAGTACATGCTAACACTTTTGTATGATCGAACAGTTGCATATATTAAGTGAAAGCATCTTTTGTTTTAAGACTCTGAATTTAGATGTGCATGTACTTGCTGATGAGGTACCTTCTCTCCACAAGGGCTGTAACTTTGATGCAAAGTTGGACTCAGACTTGATGGACATCCAAGAGGACATTGAGACACCTCAGGAGATTAAGGAATGGGTCACAGAAAAACCCAAACCCAATCTTGATCAAACCACTTCTTTCAATATTGGAACCTTAGACAACCCTAAGCTAATCCAAATTGGTTCATACCTTACCACAAATCAACGGAATGACATGGTTGCACTATTAACCTAATTCCAGGATGTGTTTTCATGGTCTCATGAAGACATGGTGGGTTTGTCCACTAAAATTGTTCTTCATCACCTTCCCATTAAAGAAGGATTCAAGTCAGTAGGCAAAAGCTTAAGCGATTGAAACCTGAGTGGAGTTTAAAGGTTAAAGAAGAAATTGTGAAACAATTTCAAGCTGGCATTATCATGGTGTCTACATATCCGGAGTGGATATCCAACATTGTTCCCATGCCTAAACCAGGAGGAAAGGTGTGAGTCTTCGTGGATTATCGGGATTTGAATAAAGCTTGCCTTAAATATAGCTTTTTTGTGCCCTTTATCCACATTCTAATTGATAATACTGCTCAATACAGCGTGTACTCCTTTGCATATTGCTTTACGGGGTACCATCAAATTATGGTCGCTGAGGAAGATCGTGAGAAAACTGCTTTCATCACGGCTTGGGGAACCTTTTGCTACAGACGGTTGTCATTCGGCCTCATCAATGCCGGGGCAACCTATCAGCGAGCTATGATGGCTCTTTTTCATGATTTAATGAATAAAGAGATAGAGATCTACGTGGATGACATCATTGTCAAATCCCGAAAGGAGGATGACCACATAGACCATCTTAGAAAACTTTTCAACAGGTTGCGTAAGTACAACTTGAAGTTAAATCCCGCCAAGTGCGCCTTTGGTGTTAAGTCAGGCAAGTTGCTAGGTTTCCTAGTTAGCCACAAAGGGATTGAACTGGATCCTACCAAAATTCAGGCCTTCAAGGAAATGCCCATTCCTCAGATGGAGATGGAAATACGAGGATTTTTGGGAAGAATCAACTTCATTAGCAAATTCATTTCTCAACTCACAGCAACCTGTGAGCCTATCTTTAAGCTGTTAAGGAAGAACTCCTCCATGGAATAAAACGATGAGTGTCAGAAAGCCTTCCTTACCATTAAAGAGCAACTGATCAACGCTCCTATTTTGGTACCTCCCAGGAATGATGTTCCCATGTTCATGTACCTGTCCATAAATGACAATGTCATGGGTTGTATGCTGGGGCAAAAAGACAATAGAGGCTAAGAACGAGTTATCTATCATCTTAGCAAAAGATTCAGCATCAGTGAACACAAGTACACTCTAATTGAGAAGACTTGTTGTGCTTTAGCATGGGCATCCATGAGGTTACATCATTACCTCCATGGTCACACAACCCATCTCATATCCCGAATGGATCCTCTCAAGTATGTGTTCAGTAAGCCCATACTGAATTGTCGACTGTCCAGATGGCAGTTGATCCTACAGCAATTTGACATCGTCTACGTGATGCAAAAGTCTATCAAAGGTCAAGGAATTACAGATCAACTGGCCGCCGCACCTGCAGGGGACTACAAACCCTTGGAAACATACTTCCCCGATGAGGGGGTAATGACCGTTCAGCTACAACATTAGTACGATACATGTCGTACGTGGAGAATGTATTTTGATGGAGCTGTTGTGACACCCCCAAATCCGGGTTACCTGACTCCCGAGTTTGGTGTTCACGATCCACACTATAATTAACATTTAACTACCCATAATATATATAGATAGTAACTTTCATAATATTTTATCAGAGTTTAATAATAATACATCACCCAGGTTCTCTAACCTTAACTTTACAAACATACCCTTTAGATATACAAAAAGGGTTTACAAATACAACATAATAAATATGTTCATTATTATTAATTTATTACAACGCCTTTGCCTTTATCCTTCACAGCACCTCCTGCCACTTCGTCCCTAGTTGAAAAGTTTTATTTAGCAAGGGTGAGCAACTAATTTGCCCCGCAAGTTAATACATACAATAAATGCATAAGGATTTAAAACAACAGACTATCTATTTTGATAGAATGGAACCAAAGTTCGGGGAACTTTGATATAGCTGAACAAATCGTTATTCAATAACAAGTTTTCTCGTATTCTATACAACACAATAATTCACTAATGAAAGAGTACAACGCTTTCAAAGTTTCTACGATATTCTAATGAATAATCAATAATCAATTCTCCGAAATATCAAAGAGGAATGTTTTCCAGATTTATATTGAGCGATCACACAAGATCTTTGAACTTATTTTTCTCGGGTAGATATCAAAGATTTACTTTGATAAATACTCAGGTGTATCAGATAACCATAAAGATTAAATCATACCCCTCTGCAAGTACAACAAGTGATCAGCTTATTATACCCTATATTATGCATAATACTCAAAACGCGCACAAAGGTCGAATTCACGACCAACAAAATGTTCCCTTTATATAAAAGGTTGTTCTTCTCAGTCTTAGAATCAAGATTTTGATTTTACAATGAAATACTGTGATTTCAAATTCTATTCGCTTCTCTTCTCAAACCTAACAAGTTTTTACAAATGTTTGTCTAACCAGAATAATTGGCTAAGACATTTCTCAACAGAATTTGATAATAAGCAGGAATTATCTGTACTGTCAATTCTAACTTCTACAGATATGAATATCCAACAACAATAATTCTACGAATATATATTTTCTAATTCAAAAATTTAATTTCAACAATAAATTCCTGGACGTGGCTTAATCAACAATAATTAACCACCAATAATAATTGAATGAAATAACTCAAGGTTGAGTTAGGGAACTTGCCTCTTCCGCTGATTACAGCTACACAATATACTTATCTGATTTCGAAAGACCTATAACCAATAATGTAGGTCTCACAATTATCACAAACATCTATATCACACAGCACTGTATTCACAGTCAAAATTTTCCTAAGCACATTGGCACACAGTCAAATCAGTGTTTATAACCTATATAAATACATAACAAGTTTAACTATTTCGGTCTGGTTGGACTTCGGTCCATTCTCGGTGTTCTGGTCACCCTATTCGACAATTAACACATTGATTGTCAATTAAACTTGGTCTCTAAGCTTCGATATTAATTTAGATAAGTCAATTATCAATTATAATATTTTTTGGAAGCTTTTAATAATTATCAAGCAATTATTATAATTTATAATAATTTTTCAAACACTTAAATCATTTTTAAATGATTTAATTATCAAATAATCTTATCATTATTAATATTTAATAATATCAAAATATTAATAACATACATTCCAAAATATTAAAGTTATCATCAATAACTTAAAATATTTTTAAATCATCAATATTCTACTTAAATGATTTTTTTAAAATAATTAAAATCATTTTTAAATCATCACCATTAATATATAAATATTAATGAAATTATTATCCAAATATTAAAAGTCATTAATTATAACTTACAATATTTGTAAACCATTTTTCTCATTTTTAAATGATTTTTAAATCAATAAAATCATTTTTAATTTATTTATTTAATATAATAATTAAATAAATCAAATATCATTAATAGTAATTTATTAATGAAAATTCTCCAAAAATATTGAAAATTATATTTTATAATTTAAAATATTTTCTAACACTTTATTCTCAATTAAAATGATTTTTAAAGCATTAAAATCATTTTTATCTTATTTATTTAATTTAATAATCAAATAAATCTAATATCATTAATATTAAATTATTAATGAAAATTCTCCAAAAATATTAAAAGTTACATATTATAAGTCAAAATATTTTTAAATACATTATTCTTATTTAAAATAATTTTTTATAATATAAAATTATTTTTCTCTAATTTATTTAATACACTAATTAAATAAATTAAATACCTTTAATAATTAAATAATTATAAATATTAAAGAAAAATATTCCAATTGGTCACAAATTATGTTTTATAATTTAAAATAATTTTTAAAACTATTTTTGGTAATTTTTAGAATTTATTTCTATTTTTTTAATAATTTCTGGAAATTCTGAAAATTAAATTAATTAAAACCGTTGATATATGCCTTTAGCGACACAAAGCGTCGCTGTAGGTGTTCTTGAGCTCAAGAACACTGACAGCCGGCAGATCTAGGGGTCATGTTTGACCGGCTTTAACTTCCAATCTGCTCATGTTCTGGGTTATTTAAAACTTTGGTATTGTAGTACTAATGTAACACTACAATCCCTAATCGATACTTTGGTTAAACAACATCACAACAAGGAGATCAAAGCCTCCAAAGTTGCTGCCAGAAAACAATCTGGGCTTTCTGGGCTTAAACAGTTCGAGTTGCCATATTCAACCTCAATTTAATCTATGATCTGGTCTCGGTTTAAGTTGTTTTATGGTTCAGAGTTATATTCCATGTATCAGAGAACAACATCAAAGCAACAAATCAAATTATCATCAACAGAATCATCACAAAACACACGGTCAAACTCTGTCAGACAACTTGTTCTTAAAAATCTGGAAATTCCCAGAAAGTTTCAGTCTTGATCAAACGACCAAGTTTGACCATTTGTCACGATCGATCTATTGACGTTTTTAGTGTTATATAAGCATGAATATGTAGTCCTACTTATAGGCTACAATATGGTTACAAACATCACATTAAACAACCTATGCACTGTCAGATTCGCTCGCTACAAAACTTGTCAGAGGGTGTTTTAAACTTCTGGGCTTGCCCAGATTTGTACTCGGTCATGGTCGGTCAACCGACTTTGACCGAGTATAACTTGCAATCTATACATTGGATTTCTATGATTTCAATTCCAGATCCAAGAAAACTTGTCCGGTTACCGATCCAAACAATAAAACATAACAAAACATTTACAGAGCAAGATCTGAGCGGCCTGACATTTGGCTGTCAGAGCACAAATCTGCTCAAGAACAATTTTTGAAAAAAATTATTTTAAGGCACTTTAATGCTATGGATTCATGATAGATCATCATAGATCTTCATATAACATCCAATAGCAATTTTCTAAACACAAAAACACAAAAATGTTTCAAGCATACAAGATCAAAAATTAAAAACTTGGTTATACCTTTTTAGCTTTGAATCTTGATCTAATCCTTCCAATATGTTTATGATTGATCTAAGGCTGGTAATATGACTGATTCTACTAGTTATTTTCGGACACCAAGAGAGAAGGAGAGTTGGTAGGAGCAAAGTTGCAAAATAATCAAGTTTTATGATTTTTCTCTCTCTAAACTTATATATAATGCTTGATGTTGCTTTGGCTGATCATTTGGACGATTTTGGCTGCTGATTTACTGGATTTCTAGAGTCACCAAGTCAAATGGTTAGGTGAACAACTAAAGATTTTACCAATTTTACAAGTTAGCTCATTTAAAATGTAAAAAGGGTATTTTTGACATTTGATAAATATATTTAATGGCATTCTTGTCCAATACACAAACCCTTAGGGTTTAGGGTTTGAATTAGGGTTTAAGATTTGAACCCTTTAGGTATCAAAAATTCTAGTTCCCAAAATTTTCAAATTTAGGGTTTACAATTTAGAAAAATAAATTTTCTAAAATAAAATTAGGGTTTCTAAAATAGAAATTTAACTTACAAAAATATAATTAGTCTTTTCTAATCATATTTAAGTTTATCAAACACTTTAGGCATGCTAATAAAAATTAGGGTTGCCTAATTAGGGTTTACAATTCTCGGTTTTGAAATTAGGGTTTCCCGGCGTACAATTAGGGTTTTTAATTGTACAATTTATTTTCTAAAATTAATATTAGGGTTTTAAATCCCTTATTAAGGTTTATTAATATTAAACCTTATCCAGTCAACCATTGGTCAACATTTCTGCACAGTACAACCACATAATCAATACAATTATTTTAATTGTATTTTCTATCGAATCCCTATTCGAAAATTAGGGTTAGGGTTTTCTAAGGTTGTTAAGCATAACTCTACTCTATTTTCTCAGTCAAAACACATATTGACTTGTTCTCGAGACTTGTCTCACTAATTCTCAGTACAATATTAATAGTCAATATTAAATAAAAAAAAATTTATTCGTAAAATTTTAATTATTCGAAATTTCGGGTTATCACATTCACCCCTCCTTAAAAGGATTCCGTCCTCGGAATCACCGCTTTCTTATTCTCTACAATCTTTTAAAGTTGTATCATCAATTTATTTTGATTAACACAATATTACTTTGTGTTTCAAATTCTAACCTGTGACTTAAATCTATAAAAGAAAATAATTCACAGTCATATTCATCCAATATCAATTGCGTAATTTAAGTATTAGGCAAAATCGTTACCTGCTACTACCTCCTGAGTAGCAACTGCATCAAGCGCTGTCATGTTGAATGTACGGGCTGTTGGTCTTCCAGGTTGTGCAGGTCCTCGAATTGCCAAGGTTCCACCACCAGGTCCTTTGTTGGCACTTTCTTTTTCTGCGTTCTTCTTCGGACAGTTTCGCACCAAATGATCAGTCGATCCACAGGCATAACAACCTTGTATCTTCTTTGGACTGGGACAATTAGGCGACATGTGCCCCTCTTGACCACAGTTATAACAAACTCCTTTCTTCTTCAGACAAAATCCAGCATGGTTCTTCCCACAATTTGCACATGGCCCTCCTCCTTTCTTATTCCATTCAGTTTTATTACCCGATTGGGTATTCTCACTCCACTTTCTCTTATTCGGGTTACTACCACCACTACTTCCACCCTCATTAGCATTCTTCTTTTTCTCCTGATGAAAACGAGATGCAGCCTCGCTTCCTCCTTCAGCAATTAAAGCTTTCTCCAGTAGAGCCGCAAAAGTGTTGATCTGCAGCACAGCTACTTTGTTGTAAATCCCCGGCTTCAATCCGTTCTCAAATCTTCTTGCTTTTCTTGCTTCTGTATCCACCTGATGAGGTGCAAATCGCGCCAATTCGTTGAATTTAGCAGCATACTCCGAAACAGACAAATTCTCCTGCTTAAGTTCCAAGAACTTAACTTCCATCCGAGCTTGCATACTCGGTGAGAAGTAGTTCTCAAAGAACAATTCTTTAAATCGTGTCCACGTCACCACCGTTATACCAGCTCTTGCTTGGTTCGTCTCCCACCAATAATTGGCTTCTCCCTTCATTAGATATGTTGCGAACGCTGTCTTTTGTTCTTCCGCAACTCGCGCAATCACGAAAGCTTTCTCTATCTCCTTCACCCAAGTTTGGGCTTCGATCGGATCCGTAGTCCACTTAAATTCCGGCGGTCCTACCGCTTTAAAATCCTTAAAATTAGCCAATCCGTCGGCTGGCTGATTCCTTGGTCTTCCCCTGGCTTGAGCCTTATTTTCCATAGCTTGGGCCAGCATATCCACAAAATTCTGCATCGGGTCCACTTGACCTTCTTCGTTATTCACTGATTGTTCTTCTCTTTGGTTTTGATTCTGTCATCTTGGCGGCATGATCTGATTTAAATAAAAATCTTATATTAATACTCTTATTCTACACAAATTCTTAATACAATAAGAATTCAACACATAATTGTCAAGTAATTGCATATTTATTCAAATAGCATATAGTACCTATAGTACTTAACACATATAACTATCCCTTTAAAATAATACTAGGGTTAACACACACAACTTTACAAAAGTTACAATTCCCCAACTTTACACAAAAAGTTGATATTCTCCAATTTCACATTACTATTTCCAGTTCATAAAACCACACTTATGAGTTCATAATCTGGCCACAATTATAAGAGTTTACGAACTTACCCTAGTCTGACCTTTGGCGTCCGTTCGCTGAGGGGTTCATAAACATTTCATATAACTATGAGTCAAGAATGTCACATAAGTATGAGTTTTAAGAACACACAATTTCATTTTAATCTTATATTCATATAGAAAATAAAGATTTCATTCATACAAACATATATTTACATATGGTCAAACACCTTTCTTGATATTACATATCTTAATATCAGAAACTTCTACCAAAAGATATTATTACATATATCTAAGTTGTCTACCGACCACTTCCTTCACCAACATTCTTCTTGTTGGGACACTTATTGAATCCATGACCCGTCTGCCCACATGAAAAACACTTCCTCAAATTTGGTTTAGGACAATGCAAAGAGATATGTCCTTCCTGCTTATAGTTGAAGCACACGTTCTTCCACATCATGCATTCCCCCACGTGAGTTTTGCCACACTTACTGCAAGCTTTCTTTCTCTTCGGGTTCGAATTTCCAGAGTTGTCGCTGTCTTTGTTCCTCTTTCTTTTCTTCTTGTCCTTTTTGCTGGTTTCTTCAGATGATCCACCACCTTCAGCCTTCATTCGTTCCACCTGCGCTTTCAGCTCGTTCCGTTCTTCAGTCATTTCGCGTAATGCCCGCTCAGTCTTCCATAATTCCTCCAAAAGAAATACTTTGCTTCAGAGTTCTTGGACTTCCACAGATAGCTAATCTTGTTCACCAACCTTGATCTTATTCTTTAGTTCCACCCTAGCTTCTTCAGACTCCGCCTCCTCATCACCACTTAGATACATCTCAGGATAATCGTCATGATCACTCCCAAGATTAATCATTGGTTCATCTTTCCCCACTTCTTCAACCGATTCGCTCTGTGCTGGCACCTCGGCTACTGGCATTGGTGCGACAGCCGCTGGCTTCTCCGTACTCATTTCATCTTTTCCCGACATCCTACAATCAGTTTTAAACAACTTGATTAGTACTTCACCAATACAAATTTCTCTCACTACGAATTTACTTATCTTACTATCGATACACTTCAACGATCCCTCACTTAGTACTCTAAATGAGTATTCTCTATATCGCTTATGGTTATAATCCTAGGGTTTTCCCCACCCCACTTAAGGTTTATAACGTACAGCTCCACTACCAGCTGGTGACACCTTGGTCACTACAGCTCTGATACCAACCCGTGACACCCCCAAATCCGGGTTACCTGACTCCCGAGTTTGGTGTTCACGATCCACACTATAATTAACATTTAACTACCCATAATATATATAGATAGTAACTTTCAAAATATTTTATCAGAGTTTAATAATAATACATCACCCAGGTTAATAATACATCACCCAGGTTCTCTAACCTTAACTTTACAAACATACCCTTTAGATATACAAAAAGGGTTTACAAATACAACATAATAAATATGTTCATCATAATTAATTTATTACAACACCTTTGCCTTTATCCTTCACAGCACCTCCTGCCACTTCGTCCCTAGCTGAAAAGTTTTATTTAGCAAGGGTGAGCAACTAATTTACCCCGCAAGTTAATACATACAATAAATGTATAAGGATTTAAAACAACAGACTATCTATTTTGATAGAATGGAACCAAAGTTCGGGGAACTTTGATATAGCTGAACAAATCGTTATTCAATAACAAGTTTTCTCGTATTCTATACAACACAATAATTCACTAATGAAAGAGTACAACGCTTTCAAAGTTTCTACGATATTCTAATGAATAATCAATAATCAATTCTCCGAAATATCAAAGAGGAATGTTTTCCAGATTTATACTGAGCGATCACACAAGATCTTTGAACTTATTTTTCTTGGGTAGATATCAAAGATTTACTTTGATAAATACTCAGGTGTATCAGATAACCATAAAGATTAAATCATACCCCTCTGCAAGTACAACAAGTGATCAACTTATTATACCCTATATTATGCATAATACTCAAAACGCGCGCAAAGGTCGAATTCACAACCAACAAAATGTTCCCTTTATATAAAAGGTTGTTCTTCTCAGTCTTAGAATCAAGATTTTGATTTTACAACGAAATACTGTGATTTCAAATTCTATTTGCTTCTCTTCTCAAACCTAAAAAGTTTTTACAAATGTTTGTCTAACCAGAATAATTGGCTAAGACATTTCTCAACATAATTCGACAATAAGCAGGAATTATCTGTACTGTCAATTCTAACTTCTACAGATATGAATATCCAACAACAGTAATTCTACGAATATATATTTTCTAATAAAAAAAATTTAATTTCAACAATAAATCTCTGGACGTGGCTTAATCAACAATAATTAACCACCAATAATAATTGAATGAAATAACTCAAGGTTGAGTTAGGGAACTTGCCTCTTCCGCTGATTACAGCTACACAATATACTTATCTGATTTCGAAAGACCTATAACCAATAATGTAGGTCTCACAATTATCACAAACATCTATATCACACAGCACTGTATTCACAGTCAAATTTTCCTAAGCACATTGGCACACAGTCAAATCAGTGTTTATAACCTATATAAATACATAACAAGTTTAACTATTTCGGTCTGGTTGGACTTCGGTCCATTCTCGGTGTTCTGGTCACCCTATTCGACAATTAACACATTGATTGTCAATTAAACTTGGTCTCTAAGCTTCGATATTAATTTAGATAAGTCAATTATCAATTATAATATTTTTTGGAAGCTTTTAATAATTATCAAGCAATTATTATAATTTATAATAATTTTTCAAACACTTAAATCATTTTTAAATGATTTAATTATCAAATAATCTTATCATTATTAATATTTAATAATATCAAAATATTAATAACATACATTCCAAAATATTAAAGTTATCATCAATAACTTAAAATATTTTTAAATCATCAATATTCTACTTAAATGATTTTTTTAAAATAATTAAAATCATTTTTAAATCATCACCATTAATATATAAATATTAATGAAATTATTATCAAAATATTAAAAGTCATTAATTATAACTTACAATATTTGTAAACCATTTTTCTCATTTTTAAATGATTTTAAATCAATAAAATCATTTTTAATTTATTTATTTAATATAATAATTAAATAAATCAAATATCATTAATAGTAATTTATTAATAAAAATTCTCCAAAAATATTGAAAATTATATTTTATAATTTAAAATATTTTCTAACACTTTATTCTCAATTAAAATGATTTTTAAAGCATTACAATCATTTTTATCTTATCTTATTTAATTTAATAGTCAAATAAATCTAATATCATTAATATTAAATTATTAATGAAAATTCTCCAAAAATATTAAAAGTTACATTTTATAACTCAAAATATTTTTAAATACATTATTCTTATTTAAAATGATTTTTCATAATATAAAATCATTTTTCTCTAATTTATTTAATACACTAATTAAATAAATTAAATACCTTTAATAATTAAATAATTATAAATATTAAAGAAAAATATTCCAATTGGTCACAAATTATGTTTCATAATTTAAAATAATTTTTAAAACCATTTTTGGTAATTTTTAGAATTTATTTCTATTTTTTTATAATTTTCAGAAATTCTGAAAATTAAATTAATTAAAATCGTCGCTATAGGCCTTTAGCGACACAAAGCGTCGCTGTAGGTGTTCTTGAGCTCAAGAACACTGACAGCCGGCAGATCTAGGGGTCATGTTTGACCGGCTTTAACTTCCAATCTGCTCATGTTCTGGGCTATCTAAAACTTTGGTATTGTAGTACTAATGTAACACTACAATCCCTAATCGATACTTTGGTTAAACAACATCACAACAAGGAGATCAAAGCCTCCAAAGTTGCTGCCAGAAAACAATCTGGGCTTTCTGGGCTTAAACAGTTCGAGTTGCCATATTCAACCTCAATTTAATCTATGATCTGGTCTCGGTTTAAGTTGTTTTATGGTTCAGAGTTATATTCCATGTATCAGAGAACAACATCAAAGCAACAAATCAAATTATCATCAACAGAATCATCACAAAACACACGGTCAAACTCTGTCAGACAACTTGTTCTTAAAAATCTGGAAATTCCCAGAAAGTTTCAGTCTTGATCAAACGACCAAGTTTGACCATTTGTCACGATCGATCTATTGACGTTTTTAGTGTTATATAAGCATGAATATGTAGTCCTACTTATAGGCTACAAGATGGTTACAAACATCACATTAACAACCTATGCACTGTCAGATTCGCTCGCTACAAAACTTGTCAGAGGGTGTTTTAAACTTCTGGGCTTGCCCAGATTTGTACTCGGTCATGGTCGGTCAACCGACTTTGACCGAGTATAACTTGCAATCTATACATTGGATTTCTATGATTTCAATTCCAGATCCAAGAAAACTTGTCCGGTTACCGATCCAAACAATAAAACATAACAAAACATTTACAGAGCAAGATCTGAGCGGCCTGACATTTGGCTGTCAGAGCACAAATCTGCTCAAGAACAGTTTTTGAAAAAAATTATTTTAAGGCACTTTAATGCTATGGATTCATGATAGATCATCATAGATCTTCATATAACATCCAATAGCAATTTTCTAAACACAAAAACACAAAAATGTTTCAAGCATACAGATCAAAAATTAAAAACTTGGTATACCTTTTTAGCTTTGAATCTTGATCTAATCCTTCCAATATGCTTATGATTGATCTAAGGCTGGTAATATGACTGATTCTACTAGTTATTTTCGGACACCAAGAGAGAAGGAGAGTTGGTAGGAGCAAAGTTGCAAAATAATCAAGTTTTATGATTTTTCTCTCTCTAAACTTATATATAATGCTTGATGTTGCTTTGGCTGATCATTTGGACGATTTTGGCTGCTGATTTACTGGATTTCTAGAGTCACCAAGTCAAATGGTTAGGTGAACAACTAAAGATTTTACCAATTTTACAAGTTAGCTCATTTAAAATGTAAAAAGGGTATTTTTGACATTTGATAAATATATTTAATGGCATTCTTGTCCAATACACAAACCCTTAGGGTTTAGGGTTTGAATTAGGGTTTAAGATTTGAACCCTTTAGGTATCAAAAATTCTAGTTCCCAAAATTTTCAAATTTAGGGTTTACAATTTAGAAAAATAAATTTTCTAAAATAAATTAAGGTTTCTAAAATAGAAATTTAACTTACAAAAATATAATTAGTGTTTTCTAATCATATTTAAGTTTATCAAACACTTTAGGCATGCTAATAAAAATTAGGGTTGCCTAATTAGGGTTTACAATTCCCGGTTTTGAAATTAGGGTTTCCCGGCGTACAATTAGGGTTTTTAATTGTACAATTTATTTTCTAAATTAATATTAGGTTTTAAATCCCTTATTAAGGTTTATTTATATGTAAACCTTATCCAGTCAACCATTGGTCAACATTTCTGCACAGTACAACCACATAATCAATACAATTATTTTAATTGTATTTTCTATCGAATCCCTATCCGAAAATTAAGGTTAGGATTTTCTAAGATTGTTAAGCACAACTCTACTCTATTTTCTCAGTCAAACACTATTGACTGGTTCTCGAGACTTGTCTCACTAATTCTCAGTACAATATTAACAGTCAATATTAAATAAAAAAAATTTATTCGTAAAATTTTAATTATTCGAAATTCCGGGTTATCACAGCTGTTAACACAAAAGGCTCTGGAGCTGGAGCAGTTCTAATATCCGGTACGGGGGAGCAGTATCCCGTCGCCGTCAAATTGTAGTTTGTCAGTACCAACACACAGCTGAGTATGAAGGCTATATCATGGGGCTAAAACTTACCCGTTCAATGGGCATCAGGCGGTTAACTGTCTTTGGTGATTCCGAATTGGTAATCAGACAATCCCAAGAATATATCAAACCAAAGAATTACATTTGCTGCCTTACCATCGGTAAGTTTTACAGATGGCTTTGGAGTTCGAAGAAATCTCCTTTCTACACATTCCTCGTAATAGGAATGATTTGCAGATGTATTAGCAACTTTAGCCTCCTTGGTTTACATACCTGATAAGAAAACATGCCAAGCATCACATTTACTCTGTAAGAAGTCCCAGTCTATGGGAATTACATTGGAGAAGTATTGGATGAGCTACCTCCCATCCACAACCCTTGGTATCAGCACATCAAGGAGTATCTACGAGATGGATCTACACCCGCTGAGGCGAGACTAACTGAGAAGAGGCGGATTCATTGACTTGCTATGAAATTCTACCTTAGCGGAGATGCACTCTACAAAAGAGATGTTGGATTAGTTCTCCTTAGATGTCTAGATAAAGACCAAACTCAAAGACTCATGGATGAGATCCATGGTGGGAGTATGTGGCCCTCACATGAGTAGACCCCTACTTGTCAAGAAGATCCTCAGAATGGGGCATTATGGCTTACACTCAAGGCTGACTGTGATGATCACGTCAAGAGATGCTATTAATGCCAGATTCATGGGAATGCTTTCCACGCCCCTCCAAGGGAACTCCATAATATAAGTTCGCCCATGGCCCTTATGAATGTGGGGAATGGATGTGATCGGGCCCATCGAGCCCAAAGCCGTATGGACATCGATTTATATTCACCACGATCGACTACTTCACCAAATGGGTAGAAGCTGTAAGACCCCAACTTTATGAATAAAGATGATTTTCCTATAATTATCATTTTGAATGAATTTGATATATGTTATAGTTGTGGGTAATATTTATAAATTTTACAAAGTACACAAGTTGTAATATAATATTCGATTGGTCGGGGAATATTCATTTAACAGGGAATATTCGTACGACGGCACAATCATTGGTGGAACCCCACAACAAAATTATTGTCGGATTAAGAAAATGACAAAATATATTTTATGAAAATAACGGCGGAAGTTTTAATCGTTAACTATTGAAACACCCAGTGTGAAAAAGTACAGGAATAACGCGTGGTTGCATAGTAAGCACACGGTATTGATTATTGATGCTTACGTGAGAAGTCATTCAGTTTTATTCAATATTGTAGATATTTATATATTATTAAATCAATAATTGAGATGATAGAGTTATTAATATTATTATTTGTATTATTAACGATGTCTAGAGTTCCTGCCAAGGATAGTTTTGTCACCTAATTGCGCGCCAATAGGGGAAATCCTTATTGAAAGCTCCCCTCGTTCCTGGGAACGACCTAGTCGATTAATTGTGTGAATAATAATAATGATTATGAAGTTTTGTTTTATTAGTATTATTAATGTAATAAAACAAAAAAGCTTTTTATATAAAACAGAATACGTTTATAAAGTTTATTCAGTTTTCATAGGCTAATAGTAAAATCTTTTTATATACAACAGAATACTTATTATAAAGTTATCATGTTTATTAGACACTACTGAGGATATATATTATATTTATTTATGCATAGTAGTTGTCATAGTGCCGTATAGTGTTACATAGTAACATCTTTTTAAAAGTTATTCGTTTATTAGATATCAATATAATATATTTATATTTTATTGTAAAAACCAATCATGGACCGTCCAGTTTAAAGTAAAGCGATTCTGGACCGGTTCATGGATTGGTTACTATTCAGTCCATCCTTCTATAAATAGAAGCTCATCCTTCATTATTTCTACGAATTCATTGAAACTCTGGAGAGAGAAACTGTAGAGAGAATTATTCTTCTATCTTGAGCGTATTTCTTTAGCGTTTAAGAAGTTTTGAGCGTAGTGCAAGTTTCTTCAAGTATATCCCCGCCCTACCATCGGAGTATTCTTCTTTAAGGTAAGGGGTATTATTTTTTTTCATATCATGAAGAAACTTTTGTTATTCCAATCTTTATTATTCTGTTGGAATATCTTGTCTGTACGTTTTTCGCCGGACCTGATTCCGTTATTTATTATTCTGTTGGAATATCTTGTCTGTACATTTTATGCCGGACCTGGTTCCGTTATTTATTATTCTATTGGAATAACCTGTCTATGCAAAGTACCGCATGCATGGTGATTTCTGTTTTTATTCCATTCTTTATTATTCTGTTTGAATATTCTGTAGGTGCGTGTTATGCCTAACCTGGTTCCGTTATTTATTATTCTGTTGGAATAACCTGTCTATGCGAAGTACCGCATGCATGGTGATTTCTTTTGTTATTCATTCGTTATTATACTCAGTTGGTTAAAGTTTTGACTTCTATACTCATGAAATTATGGAAATCTTTGATATTTGCGCTTCATCCAGTATCTTTTCATGGAAATATTCTTCTGAGCATTCTTGAATTTTACTCTACAAAGAAGTATCATGTTGACAATTTGGACGTTATTAGTTCCTGATAAATTAATTCTTGAACTTGTTTTATTGAATTCTTATATCATTGTCATCATCCTCATTTATATTTTGTTGAAAGTCATCTGTGCCTGTAGTGCATAGATGGACTTGGTATGATTAACCAGGGATTATTGTGTAATCATGACCGTAATGTTACAAATGATGTGGTAAAAGTCCTCATTGGCCCGTAGTGCATTGATGGACAGTTGTTGGCATGATCATGACCATTGATGAATACACGAATATCCTTGGCCCGTAGTGCATGGATAATTTGTGGTTGTGATACATAATGAATATCCTTGGCCGTAGTGCAGGGATGATGTGGATTATTTATTAAGCTGAGTCCCAGCAATAAAAGTGATGAAAAACCTTTTAAATCATAAAAGATAGTAGATTTTATTCTCTACTTGACTCTTTTAATGGATTGCATGTTCCGCTGCAGTTAAACTTGATGTCTATTGTATTTTATCAGTTTAACACTGTTGAAGACTAATGATAATTTATTCTGCATTATTTAGTCATAATATTTCTTACTGGGCTAGTTGAGCTCACCTTTCTTTCACTGTTCTTTCAGGAAATGAAATAGCCGGGACTAGTCGGGAACGGAGTGACGGTCCAGATGATAGTATTAGTAGTCCTCACTATTCTGTTAAATAGTGTGAATAAATGTAATAAGGACTTATTCTGAGAGTGGATATTGTCTAGAAGACAATATTGTATTAAAACTCACAGCTCTCTGTTGTATATTAAAGATTGTATTTGTATTCTGTACCATGTATTTGGCGACTCAGAATAGGTGATGTATACCTATTTTGGGGGCGTCACAGTTGGTATCAAAGCTTAGGGATATGATCCTGGCTAAGATGTGAGACAAGAACTAGGAGGGGAGAGACGGGAATTCCTTCGCTAGTATGACCTACCTAAGTTTATTTGGTATTTAATTGGTCGGTCAGAGTATAGGGATAATATGTGATATGTTAATTAACCCTTTTTTGTGGCAGTATTTGAAAATGGCATCCGAGAATGTTGAGAACATCAATGGAGCACAGGAGACCGTTGAGTCTCCACAGATCAATAACCAGGACAATGTGCATCAGGAAGGCGACAATCCTCATGCAAAAACAACACTGACCAAATGATGAACAGATGGAATGTTCCGAGGCATGCAATTCATGCAACATCAGGCGAGAGCCTCCTGTCCAAAATGCAGGTGGAAACACTGGCAACTCTCGGACGGTCACCGCAAACAGTTCAAGGAGCTGGGACCACCAGAGTTTTTTGGAGAGCCAAAACCACTTAAGGGAGACGTGGATAAACAGATCAACAAGATATTTGATGTCTTGGGTTGCTCCGAGGAGCAAAAGGTTCCCTTTGCCACCTTCATGTTGCGGCAGAGGCAGATTACTGGTGGGAATCTGTAAACGTACTCAACCTGCCGCACTGAAGATGACTTGGGAGAAGTTCCAAGAATGTTCAACGACAAGTACTTTCCGAAAGTATTCGTCACATGAAAGAGGTAGAGTTCATTAACTGGAGCAAAACAACATGACCGTGCAGTACGAAGCCAAGTTTGCCGAGTTGTCCCGGTTTGCGTCCCATTTGGTTGATAATGAGGAGAGAATGACGCGAATGTTTCTAAGAGGTTTGAAACCCGAGATACGTCAATATCTTATCTCTCATAAACTGTGTTTGTATTCAGATATTGTTAATAGGGCTCAGTTATTGGAGCGCGATAATGAGTCAACCCAACCAAAAGAGAGCAGCTGGCAAAATGATAATACCAGTGATAACAGTCATCGAAGCGGTGACAATAAGCGTGGAGGGAATCAACATGCCAGAAATGGTAACCACTTCGGTGGTAATCATGGCCAAAGCAATAAGAATGGACATTTCAAGAAGAGGAGATTCAACAATGATGGAAAGACGTCAGCATCAGCACCTGTTGTTAAGGAAGGAGAACGACCACCTATCATATGCTTCAAATGCGGAGGGGAGGGACACATCAGTCCAAACTGTGCGATGCCGTCCAAAGCATGTTATAATTGTGGAAGAGAAGGTCACCTAGCCCGATTTTGTCATTCACCGAAGACAAGTTCAGCTAGGATGGAGGCACCAAAGGACCCCAGAAAAGTCAAAGCCAGTAGTGCAAGGGAGAGCGTTTGTCGTGACCTCCCAGAAAGCAAGGAACCCGAATGAGGTCATCACGGGTAAGCTTATCATAAACTCTAGCGAAGTATATACCTTATTTGATACCGGTTCTACCCATTCCTTTATTTCTCCTACTTGCGCTCAACGTTTAAATTTGACTCCGGAGAAATTAGACTTTGACTTATCTGTTGAAACTCCGTTGGGAGAAACCTTCATTAAATCCACTGTTTATAAGTCTTGTTTGGTTCAAATCGGTACCCTCACATACCTTGTCGATCTTATTTCATTTGAAAATACTTGCATTTGAGTTAATTCTAGGGATTGATTGGTTAACTACTCATCATGACAAAAATTGATTATTTCGTAAGGTTGTATAGCTTTCATATTCCTAATCAACCTATTATGCGAATTCAAGCAACCAAACCATTAAAATCAATCACTGTCATCTCAAGCCATAAAGCTATCAGTTTATTGAAAAAACGATGTCAAGCTTTCTTAGCTCATGTCCCGGATCTAAACAAAAATACGTCAGTTTGAATGATAATTTTATTGGTAATGAATTTCCTGACGTATTCCCTGAAGAACTTCTCTGGCCTTACCCCCTAGAACGTGAAATTGAATTTTGTATCGACCTTGAACCCGGTACAAAACCATTTCTAAAGCCCATATCGAATGGCTCCTATTGAACTTCAGGAGTTAAAGACCCAACTGCAGGAATTGTTAGACATTGGCTTTATTCGTCCTAGTACTTCTCCTTGGGGTGCTCCTATTCTATTCGTGAAGAAGAAAGATGGGAGTATGCGACTTTGTATTGATTATGGGAGTTGAATCATGTCACCATCAAAATAGGTACCCATTGCCACGTATTGATGACCTGTTTGACCAGTTGCAAGGCCAAATTCTTTTCAAAGATTGATCTTCGTTCGGATATCACCAATTGAAGATTAGAACCGATGACATTCCAAAGAGGCTTTCAGAACTCGGTACGGGCATTATGAATTCCTAGTCATGTCTTTTGGATTGACTAATGCTCCTGCTGCCTTCATGGATATGATGAACGAGTATTCAAGGAATATTTGGATCACTTTGTGGTCGTCTTTATTGATGACATCCTTATTTATTCCAAAAGCCGTGAAGATCATGAGCAACACTTGAGGCTGATACTCCAAAAGCTTCGTGAATATAAGCTTTATGCCAAGTTGAAGAAATGCGAGTTCTGGCTTGAGGAAGTAGCATTCCTTGGGCACGTGGTATCAAGTCATGGAATATATTGACCCACAAAGATTGAAGCTATTCAAAGCTGGGAGCAACCTAAATCAGTGACCGAAGTACGTAGCTTTCTCGGCTTAGCTGGTTATTATCGGAGATTCGTAGAAGGGTTTTCTCGAATCGCTACTCCCTTAACTCAGCTGACTCGGAAAGATACAAAATTGGTTGGAGTGAGAATGTGAGAAGAGTTTTCAAGAACTCAAGAGAAGACTCATTTCAGCACCTGTTCTGACAATACCATCTGGCTCGGAGGGATTTGTCATCTACAGTGATGCTTCAGGCAAAGGGTTAGGATGTGTTCTCATGCAACATGGGAAAGTCATAGCCTATGCCTCTCGACAACTCAAAGAATATGAGAGGAATTATCCTACTCATGATCTAGAGTTGGCAGCTGTTGTCTTCGCACTTAAAATTTGGAGGCATTACTTGTATGGGGAGAAAGTGGAGATCTTTACGGATCATAAAAGCCTCAAATATTTCTTCACTCAAAAGGAACTAAACATGCGACAGCGACGTTGGCTTGAACTGTTGAAAGATTATGATCATACCATCCAATACCATCCTGGAAAAGCGAACGTGGTAGCTGACGCATTGAGTAGAAGATCATATGCGGGTACGAGTGCGATATTGTCAACGCAAAGGCCCATTTTGTATGACTTGCAAAGGATGGAGATAGAGATAAAGACTCCAGGGACCCAGTGATGATGCGAATATACGAGTGGAACCGACTTTAATCGATAAAGTTAAAGCTGCTCAAGCTACAGACCTGGAGCTGATGCATATGAGGAAGAAAGTACAAGAAGGTGCTATGCCGGAAGCAAGAATCGATGAAGAAGGAATACTTCGAGTCAACTCCAGACTTTGTGTTCCTAACGACCCTGATTTAAAGTATAAAATCATGATGGAGGCGCACAACACACCGTTTGCAATCCATCCTGGGAGTACCAAAATGTATCATGATCTTCGACATACATTTTGGTGGGGCAATATGAAGAGGAGATAGCTGTTTATCTCAAGTGTTTAACTTGTCAACGAGTCAAGGCGGAGCATCAAGTACCAAAAGGTCCATTGCAACCACTTGAAATTCCAGAATGGAAGTGGGAGCACATTACCATGGATTTCGTTACTGGTCTTCCCAAGGTTTCTCAAGGTATAGATGCAATTTGGGTCATTGTTGATAGATTGACCAAGTCTGCTCATTTCTTACCTATACGAGAAACTTATACACTTGAACGTCTTGCTCGTATGTACATAAACGAGGTTGTAAGATTGCATGGTATGCCAGTATCCATAGTTTCTGATCGAGACCCAAGATTCACTTCACGATTTTGGGTTAGTTTGCAAAAAGCTATGGGCACGGATTTACGATTTAGTTCGGCATATCATCCTCAAAGGACGGACAATCAGAGAGGACTATTCAAACTCTTGAAGATTTATTAAGACTCTGTGTCCTTGACTTCAAGGGAAGTTGGGACAAGTTCTTACCATTGGTGGAGTTTTCCTACAACAACAGTTATCAAGCAAGCATTGGCATGGCTCCATTCGAAGCGTTGTATGGAAGAAAGTGTCGTTCTCAGTATGCTGGGATGAGGTGGGTGAAGCAACGTTGTTGGGAGAGTTAGTACGTATGACTACAGAAAAGATCAAACGATCCGACAACGTATAAAAACCTCACAAGACCGACAAAAGAGTTATGCTGATCTTCATCGAAAGGACGTGGAATTCGATATTGGAGATCATGTGTTGTTATGTTGCTCCATGGAAAGGAGTTACGAGATTTGGAAAGAGAGGAAAGCTCAATCCTCGATTCATTGGCCCATTTTTAATCCTCGATCGAGTAGACTGTAGCCTATAGACTCGTTTTACCGCCAAGTATGTCTCGTGTTCATAACGTTTTTCATATATCCATGTTACGTAAATATGTGAAAGACCCGAACCACATTATTGAGTTAGAACCGGACGAAATAGCGGAAGATTTAACGTATGAAGAGGTTCCTGTTCAAATCTTGGATAAGAAGGAACATATTCTACGCTCCAAGGTTATACCTCAAGTCAAAGTTTTATGGAGGAACCACGATGTTGAGGAAATGACCTGGGAGTTAGAATCTGAAATGAAATCAAGGTATCTTACCTCTTCGACATACCAGGTACGTACCCTAATTTCGAGGGAAATTTCATAAGAAGGGGAGATTGTAAGACCCCAACTTTTATGAATAAAGATGAATTTTCTATAATTATCATTTTTGAATGAATTTGATATAATATTATAGTTGTGGGTAATATTTATAATTTTGCAAAGTACGCAAGTTGTTATATAATATTCGATTGGTCGGGAATATTGTTTTAACAGGGAATATTCGACGGCACAATCATTGGTGGACCCCACAACAGAATTATGTCGATTAGAAAATGACAAAAATATTTTATGAAAATAACGGCGGAAGTTTTACCGTTAACTGTTGAAACACCAGTGTTAAAAGTACAGAATACGCGTGGTTGCATAGTAGCACACGGTATTGATTATTGATGCTTACGTGAGAAGTCATTCAGTTTTATTCAATTATTGTCGATATTTTATATATTATTAAATCAATAATTGAGATGATAGAGTTATTAATATTATTATTTGCATTATTAACGATGTCTAGAAGTTCTTCAAGGAGAGGTTTGGTCACCTAATTGCGCGCCAATAGGGAGAAATCCTTATTGGAAAGCCCCCTCTTTCCTGGGAACGACCTAGTCGATTAATAGTGTGAATAATAATAATGATGATGAAGTTTTGTTTTATTAGTATTATTAATGTAATAAAACAGAAAAGCTTTTTATATAAAACAGAATACTTTTATAAAGTTATTCGTTTTATTAGGCTAATAGTAAAATCTTTTTATAAAATAGAATACTTTTATAAAGTTATCTATTTTATTAGACAATAATTAGAATATATTTATTTTATTATGCACAATGTTTGCATAATGCCTGCATAGTGTTTGCATAGTGCCTGCATAATGTTTGCATAGTAAAATCTTTTTGAAAGTTATTCGTTTTATTAGATTATAAATAGAATATATTATATTTATTGTAAACCAATCTGGACCATCCGTTTAAAGTAAATCGATCTGGACCGTTCATGGATTGGTTACTATTCAGTCCATTCTTCTATAAATAGAAGCTCATTCCTTCATTATTTCTTAAGAATTCATTGAAACTCTAGAGAGAGAAACTGTAGAGAGAATTATTCTTCTATCTTGAGCGTATTTCTTTAGCGTTTAAGAAAGTTTTGAGCGTAGTGCAAGTTTCTTCAAGTATATCCCCGCCCTACCATCGGAGTATTCTTCTTTATAAGGTAAGGGGTATTATTTTTTTTCATATTCATGAAGAGAACTTTTGTTATTCCAATCTTTATTATTCTGTTGGAATATCTTGGTCTGTAACTTTTTTGCCGACCTAGTTCCGTTATTTATTATTCTGTTGGAATAACCTTTCTATGCAAAGTACCTCATGCATGGTGATTTCTGTTGTTTATCCATTTCTTTATTATTCTGTTTGAATATCCTGTCGGTGCGTGTTATGCCTGACCTGGTTCCGTTATTTATTATTCTGTTGGAATAACCTGTCTGTATGCGAAGGTACCGCAATGCATGGTGATTTCTTTTGTTATTCAATTCTTTATTATACTCAGTTGGTTAAAGTTTTGACTTCTATACTCCATGAAATTAGTAGAATATCCTTGATATTTGCTCTTCATCCAGTACCTTTTCATGGAAATATTCTTTTGAGCATTCTTGAATTTTACTCTATAAAGAAGTATCATGTTGACAATTTAGACATTATTAGTTCCTAGATAAATTAATTCTTGAACTTGTTTTATTGAATTCTTATATCATTGTCATCATCCTCATATTTATATTTTGTTGAAAGTCATTTGTGGTCTGTAGTGCATAGATGGACTTGGTATGATTATGACCAGGGATTACTCGGTGTAATCATGACCGTAATGTTACAAATGATGTGGTAAAAGTCCTCATTGGCCCGCAGTGCATTGATGGACTGTTGTTGGCATAATCATGACCATTGATGAATACACGAATATCCTTGGCCCGTAGTGCATGGATAATTTATGGTTGTGATACTTATGAATATCCTTGGTCGTAGTGCAGGGATGATGTGGATTATTTATTAAGCTGAGTCCCAGTGATAAAAGTGATGAAAAACCTTTTAAATCATAAAAGATAGTAGATTTTATTCTCTACTTGACTCTTTTAACGGATTCCATGTTCCGCTGCAGTTAAACTTGATGTCTATTGTATTTTATCAGTTTAACACTGTTGAAGACTAATGATAATTTATTCTGCATTATTTTAGTCATAATATTTCTTACTGGCTAGTTAAGCTCACCCTTTCTTTCATTGTTCTCTTAAGGAAATGAGAACGTAGCCGGGACTAGTCAGGGAACGGAGTGACGGTCCAGATGATAATATTAGTAGTCCTCACTATTCTGTTAAATAGTGTGACAATAATGTAATGAGGACTTATTCTGAGAGTGGATATTGTCTAGAAGACAATAGTTATATTAAAACTCACAGCTCTCTTGTTGTATATTAAAGATTATATTTGTATTGTGTACCATGTATTTGGCGACTCAGAATAGGTGATGTATACCAGAGATATATAATGCTAAAAACCTAAACAATAAAATGATGGAGGAGTTATGCAGAAAATTCCACATCAAACACCTCAACTCCGTCATCTACTGTCTAAAGATGAATGGTGTTGTTGATGCGGCTAATAAATACATCAAAAAGATCATGCAGAAAATGTCCGCCAATCACAAAGAATGGCCTGACCTCTTGCCTTTGACTTTATTAGCCTACAGAACTTCCATGCGTGCTTCCACTGGGGCAACCCCTACTCATTAGTCTATGGGATGGAAGCAGTGCTCCCCATAGAAGTGGAAATGGAATCCCTCAGAGTATTGATGGATGCTCAGTTGGGTGAAGACCAATGGGTAAAAGACAGGTATCACCAATTGTCTCTAATAGACGAAAGGAGATCCGCGACTATCTTCCATGGTTAGTTATATCAGCAAAGGATCGCATGATCCTACAACAGAAAAGTCCGACAACGGCAGTTCAAACAACAAGACTTGGTTTTAAAGAAGATCATTGACAACCAAGATCAATCTAAGGGAAAATTTTCTTCTAACTGGGAAGGCCCATTTGTTGTCAAGGAGGTATTGATAGGAGGCACTCTCAGATTACAGGAAATGGATGGCGATGAATTTCCATAGCTTATCAACTCGGACACTGTGAAATGGTACTATGTCTAAAGTTACCATCAAACAAACATCCTGGTTTTGATCATCAAATCACCAGTCATTCCGGTTTTGAACTCTCTCTTTTTGCATACTCTTATGCCCCTCAGGGAAACATACACTTCAAACCAGCAGCCTAGTATCACTTCATTTCAAACCTTCCATACAATTTCGATTATCCTGAAGACGAGATTTAACCTTTCACAATTTCGGTTATCCTGAAGATGGGATTTAACCTTTCACACTTGAAATTTATCCTGAAGACGGGATTAAACTTTTCTACGCCTGCAGTTTATCCTGAAGACGGGATTAAACATTTCTACGCTTGCAGTTTGTCCTGAGAACGGGATCAAACTTTTTCCACACTTGCAGTTTATCCCCATTATGGGATCAAACTTTCTTCTCCCCGCAGTATAGCCTGCACATGGGATTCACGCTTTCTCTTTAGCTGCGATTCATCTTGAGAGGCAAACTACGTCGACCTGATCTCCATGATACCCGGGGGTACATAGGTAACCATATTCTATATGGCCCGGTCGCAATAAAGAAAAACAACAAAAACATTTTTGCCCTTTCTATACAAAAACAACAAAAACATCCTTACACCCATCTGCCTTTCACATTCAGTGTTGAACCTCTTACACCAGGTTCAAACTACGATAGGAGTACGTAGGTAGCCATTTATGGTTCAGTCTAACCCCTACCAGAACAAAAATTCTTGTCACACGGTACTGGGATCAACCTTCAATTCACCACATTTCATCAGTTTCAGATCAAAGGGATGGAATTACCCAACCTCTTCACACAAATAGAAGATTCGGTGACCATCTAAGCTGCGATCGTGCCTCAAAGAGCAATAGCAACCCATAAGAGATGGAATTAACTAGGCTTCTCACAAATAGAAGTACTGGTGACCATCTGTGGTGCGGTCAATCTCAGAGAGGAAGAAACTACCCTCCTCTCCACTTTTCCATACAGATACTAGTCCCAAGACACCAAAGATGGTAGGGATTTACAGAAATCAATGATCCGTTCTGAGAGATCTTGCGACGTCTCAATGTCCATCTACCAAGGATAAGTTCAGAATGCATCAAGATCACAAGACCTTGAAGAAATAGGCAAATATCAAGCAAGTATCAAGGCATAACTAAAAGGGAAGTGAATCAAAATATATTTCCCTACCATAAATAATACTATTTGATATATACATATGTGTTGTACATGGCAAAATGGCTAAGCTAGTCTATGCAGGAAAATACAAAGCTATCTGTAGATCTATATGTATGCGGACTATCAGATCTAACATAGCATCCCTCTCTAAAGATGGAGGTAGCGCTGCAAGCTCCTGCCCAAGGGTATCTACACGAGCTAGCAAACCAGAGGCTAACTTCATGGTGGCATAATGCTCATCAATGTAAGCACTCATGTCGGCAAGACTGAAAGTTATCTTGGATCTAACGGAAGTATTATCTGCAATGGCCACATCCCTAGCAGATAAGGCGGCATCCCGCTCCCCAATCAATGCATCCCTGGATGATATAGCCCCATCCCTCTCTCATAGAGCGGCTTCTCTCTCATCAAGAGCTGTCAACATCGCGGCCCTAGCCTGATCTCTATCATAGGTAATCAGATGTAAGCTTTGCTCCAAATGTTGTGCTAAATACTGAGTAACAGTGGCACTCGGGGTAGGAGAATCCATCACAAATACTGGCAGCCCAGCAGTCAAATCATCGATGGGAATAATAGCCTCCTCTATAGGCTCCTCATCGTCAGAATCAATCCCCTGCACTGTGGATATTGTCGCAGCCGATGCAGTCTCTGTCTCCATCCATGCGGATTACTCTTTAGAACAACCTGGATGACTGACAGAAAACTCAGCCAGCCCTTGCTGATCCCAGCAAGCATACAACCTGGATCTGTCCTCCATTGATAAACGGTGTGAAGCGAAGCGCTGACTCACTGCCCCCTCATACTGATGAAAATCCTGAAACTGGTCAAACTGACACATAACAGCCAATGGGTGGTAAGTGATCATGCCCCTCAGACCAGCTAGAGAGAGATAATACATGCCTGGAGCATGAGTAATGAAGCTGTAGGGTGAACTAAGCCCTGAACAAGGCAATATAGCAAATGGATCTCTAATCCCTGCCAGAAAATCTCACCACGATGCAACATCTGTACACTCCGTAGGCTGGAAGGAGTACGACATGGCTATATCATGGGTGAAACAAAACCCCTGCCGCCTAAATATGCCAATCGGTCTCAAGTGTGACATAAACCACACATACAGTATGACCGAGCTACCTGTAAACACTCTTGCCGGATAAGTGCAGCAGAATGTAGCTGATCAATGTCTCTGCAATGATCATTGATACAATTGTATGACCCTCCCTGAGAGCTCTCACTGCCATAATGACGCCAATATCCAGCTCATCCATGTACCGCGGCATGAAGACGTATGATAATACGCATAGAAGCAGTACATCTACTCTGGCTGAACGTCAATGATCCTCCGGTGTGGTGAAATCCTCGAAATGCCGTGCATAGCTATCCTCAGAGCCAAACCTGTCAAATAGGAAATGCTGGGATATCACGTGGCCGGATATAATCTCGTCCTGGACCACTCTATGTCTCAATCCGGCGAGGGTCATGAACTGTCTGCTCATGTCTCCAATAGCCATATACACGTAAGGTTTGTCCAGCGGCAGCATCGTCAACCGTGCATAATCCTCCAAAGTAAGAGTCAACTCCTGGGTCCCAAATCAGAAAACCTACCTCTCAGATACCCAGTGCTCTAGTATACCCTCTACAAATCCTGTGGAAACATGAAACATCAACAGGGTCATAGTATGCTGCAGCAAATCATCTACGATCACCATGTCTGATTGTGATATACTATCATACCATGAGCGCATACCAGATACCACCAAAAATGGTGGGGTATGATCAATACGGCTAACTGTCGAAGAAGACATTTGTACGGGCAGTGTCATAAGACCATCCAGGGGTCAATGCTGAATATCTCTGGATATTCATACATATGCATAACATAATAACATGCATGACACAATAGATAGCAATATGATATAGGGAATGGAAAACTGTAAATACATTCCTAAGTATATCATCATCTAATACATCTCTGTACAGCTAAAATACAGGGAAATGGGGTGATGCTACCCAACATCTAATATAGGCCTATCAACAGATATAGCGAAAATGGGACGAAGCTACCCAGCTGCTGATAGAGGCCTATCAAAAGAGATAATGAAAAATACATCAAAAAAAAGTCAATGGTGTCGATGTCTACATCATCGATACTGTCCACCTGATGTAACTCCTCCTGAGTCACTGGATCTCTATCTACAGGGATGTCAGGCCGATACAAGGGAGGATCTGCACCGGCAAAGCCATATGGGTCACCTGAGGGGCCAGCGCCAGAGCTGGAAAGATTAAAAGTATCTACCTCTGAAGGATCTCTACCCAAATGCCGAATGAAAAGATGTGTCCGGTCCAATTGCTGGGTCAATCTGTCAATCTGTGTCACATGAGTTGGATCTCTGACACAGGCTAGCCAATCCGTCAACATCAAGGATCCTGGAACCATATCCCCTATAAACTGTGTGGCGCAGGTCTGAGCTCCAATAGTACGAGGGATCCACCAATGTTGGAACATCTCCTTAGACCAGGGGCCCTCTGACAATGTAAAACTGTTAATCCCCATCAATGGGATGTTAATGACGGGTGACTGTGAAACAGGCCAATAACGCCTAATAAGAGTCAAGATCGGCATACGAATCTCTCCTGTAGTGCTCATAATAGCATGCTCTCCTAAATAGAGCTCTCATCCTCCATCTGTGAATAGAGGAATCCTGCGGGTGGAAATGACGTACTCTACTCCAGTCGGGTACCCATCCTCAAAACTAACTCCCAAATGCACTCCAGAGTAGGGAATCTATGTGATGACATTGGCTGTCAATAACTCCAACTGTAGGCGACAATGAGTGAAACCCTCAGCAACAGGGACCTCCGCCATTATGGAATGATGCCATCTCCGTCCTCGTGGATAGGTATCTAAACCTAACACGCTCACATGACGCAAACATAGAAGCCTCTCATAGGCCCAAAATTGCCAACACAAAGGCAAACATCTGCTGTCAGTTAACACTCTTAACCTATACATGGGAAAAGACAAGAGAAACACTCACCAGCAGAAATGGGTAGAATCCTAACCACGCCTCGGTCAAGCCCTGCGATCGCATGCGCATTCCCCTGAGGACATAGGCAAAGGTATAGGAACCCCAATCATACTCTCCTATACGGTCCACGTGTCGAGTGGCGCTGATCAAATATAAGGACACCGTAGAGGAATTATCAGCTATGAAGTAGCCCCTAATGATCATCAGGAACAATCGCCGAAGAATGCGATCCCTGACTCTCACATTATCGGGTATGGGCTCACTCAACAGCCTGCTCATAGTATCTATGCTCAAAGGACCCGTACGAACAGTCCTGCCCTTGAGCGCCTCCGACGGAACTCCCAACAAGGATCTGATGGAAGTAGGGGTGATATCCACTGTGCAAGGCACTGGATCCCCTCCAAACTCCATAGCTGTGATAAACCGCCAATCCATCGGTGTCATCATCACCTCACAGTCCAACAAATGGAGTGACTGAGTCTGGTGAAACCACCGCTCAGACAATGCCCTCAGTTAACCCCGACGGGGTAGAATGGAGAAGAACATCCCAAATCCCCAGCCATGAACGATCGCTCTGTAGTCATCATGTAAAGCCTGATACATAGAGTGAATGCTAAACCAGTTCCCTCGAGGCTGTGTGAAACCAAAAACCTACATCAAATGCAGATCAACATCAGAATCCTTGACTCCTCATCAATAGGAAATAAGGAAGATTAAAGATCTAACTTCATACCTCGTTTGCATCCAGGTATACTGAAGGATGCCTAATCAAGTCACCCAGAAGATCTGGGTTCGCCACTTGAATACCTGGCAATTCCCTATGGGAACACGTACAGCAGGAGCAGGAACCTTGATTGGTACATCCTCCTCCTCGTCCTCAACATTCGGTACTTCAACTCGAATAGGACGTATTACCGCCTCCACTAAACGACGAGGCTGTCTGATAGAACGGCGTTGAGGCTCTTCAGAAGCTCTCCTTCGTACACCAGAAGTGGTCCTGCGGGAACTACTCGGCTGATCCAGATCCATAATATCTAGACAACAAGTCTCCAAATCACCTCAAAAGGGTGTGGTAAATTCTTACCTAGAGCTTTTCAAAATTCATTGTTTTAACATACATCTACAGTAGAGTTAAAAATGCATGACTACTCAATACCTACATTTTGGGAAAATTTTGCCATAGCCCCCTTTGTAAATGGGACTATTCACATGCACATAGGCATGACTAGGTGACCATTCAGTAGCACATCTGTACAAAGTCATATACATCCTACATGCATTAATCACATCACAGTAAAAAATCAGTAAGTGTAGTCTAATTACCAGGATTATTTTGCTTTTCGACCTTTACTCATTTGTCCTCAGATAGGATAAGAAATGACAGTAAAAGGTGCCAATTTAACTGTTTCAAAAGTTAAATTTTTTCACATCATTATGTTCAGCATGATTTAATACTAACATTTGTTATGTTGAATATTTTTTATCAAGTCATATCAGCATGCATATTCACTACTATGTGTCTAAATGCATTTCATGTGATAAGTCATTTTCCAATGGATAAAAACTAGAAAAAAATACATGCATACGTTACCAGGACAGTGAAGAACGCTTGTACGGTGGCAGAACATGCAGAAAGGTGCCCGAACTCATCAGATCTGAAGAAGAGCTCTTAGATTTCCTTCACTGCGCAACTTGAAAATGACTTATGAAAGCAACCATTAGCCAAATTGTTAGAATTCTAGTATCTTGTATTTCTATGAATTATGAATCCATAGAATCGAAAACGGACTAATTTGGATGTGTATAACTCAAGTTATGAAGATTAGTAGGAGAAAAGGGTCAAAAAAAATCGCATAAACAGTAACTTCAGGTTTTGTTTCTGCTAACGAGCGCAGCTGCGCTGTGCCCTAAGTCATTTGGGACGCAGCTACGCTATGCCAAAGGCTTAATTGGGCGCAGCTGCGCCCAAGCTATGTCAAGTGTGACTGTTTTGACCTATTTTAGTAAAATAGGCATTACGTTTTCATACGAACTCTGATTAAGGTGATTCAAGATGATCTGGAAATAGGACGAATTGACCTACAACCTTTATTCTTTAAGATGTTCAATTTGAGGTCTGGAACAGTAGTCAAAATTGTGACTGATGCGCATTTAGAGGCAATCAGAGGGCGTTGGACATGCACATACACAAGTATAATGATGTCTACGATAATAGATGTTGTTCTAAGTTATAAAACATGAATATTATGAAGTATAATGATGCTTAACATTAATAAATGATATATTAGATAGGTTGTATACGCATACTAAGCACACACAAGAGAGACAAATTGGGCGTGTGACGAATAAATGTCGAAACGCCGTGATAAGTGTTAATGAACATAAAAAGTGTTTTAAATCAAATGAAATGAATATTATAAGATATTGAATAGGGTTAATATAAAACCAATAAGTAGTCCCAGCAAGACTTAATGTGACTAATAGTTAATGTGAATGATTATATAATTGTGTAGGGCACGTGAAGTACAGATATCTGTAAGCTGTTAAATTGTTATTGGTAAACAACGATCAAGGCAAGTCTTTCAGTTCCTATTTGTTATGTGAACTTGATAATTAACTGTTTTAAATCTTTATTACAAAGAGCATGATATGATATATATATATATGTTGAATGTATGAAACATTAAAGTCAATTTATGACCACTACAAGAAAAAGGGTCATCTGCGACCAATGATATCAGCGACCGCACTACCCAGTCGCTGATAATAGTAATAGCGACCACTATCTACGACCGCTACGGATTCTCGTTGCTAGTATATATCAGCGACCGCCTACGGTCGCTGATCAGTCGTTGAGAACAATTTCCCTCCCAAAATTTGGTGGGAACATTTGGTGCGGCGACTAATCTATATCAGCGACCGCGTGCAGTCGCTGATATGTCCACGTCATTAAAAATTAGTGACCGCCTGCGGTCGCTGTTGGCGATCGTTGATTCTCATAAACTTAATCAGGTTCAGTAATTCGCTCGATATCTACAGTAAAAAAAAAAGGGAGAACAGACGAGAGGGAGAAGAGGGAGTAGGGGGAGAAGAGAAGAGAAGAGGGGGTGCCGCCTTCACCACGAGCTATTGTGCCATTTTTTTCTACTTCATTACAAGTGCGAGTTGCACCATTACAACCTCAAACGAAAGGTAAAAAAGTTCCAAATCTTAAGTTTATAATGTCCCCTCTATATATATCTTATTCAATTTAGGGTTTCTCCTTTAGGGTTTTGTTCAACTATTGATGTTGTAATTGTTTATTGATTCTGATTTGGTTTTGTGAATGAAGATTTAGGTTTTTGTTACTTTATTGATTAATATGGAATTAATCAATTAGTGAATACTTTATTTGTGAATGTTTGATGTTTTAATAGTTGAGTTATCTGCAAAGTAAAGAAGACTGAGGGACCAACATTACCCTAACTTGTTTTAAAACTCGTGCAAAGAACGAGTAAATTTTATTTGAATGTTTATTCTTTCTAAAACACTGCATTCAAAATTAATTTGCTCAAGTGTTTGTAAATAATTTTTGAAGGATAAAAAGGTTTCTATGTTTATTTAAAGATATTGGACTCTATTAGGAGTTTTAAAATGTGTACACTTTTATATTATTTAGATTGTTTTAGATTCTTTGATCTCACGTAGAAAAAAATGACTAATGTAATTAATTTGGAACTATTTAGTAGTTAAAAAAACTGAGATCTAATCAGGCCCATGTGGGAGTTTTCTTTTGTTTCAACTTTTATATATTATATAGATGCATGATATGTTAAACTGATGAATTTGAGGGTAAAAGGAGTTCACCTAGTACACTAGGGATGGTAAGAATCTCTAAAATCTTACAAACAATGCACCAATATATTAGTTTCTTCCAGGTTTGTGTCTATCACTCAATCTCACAATCACATCCTTGGCACCAACTTGTCATCCATTACACTAGTCTTAAACAAAAAAATAATCACCATTCACATTCACTATAGCCTCACCTAATTTAACTAATGAATACACATATGATGTGAAATGTCCACTTACCAACTGTGGGAACATAGGTCCTTTTAAAAAAGAGAGGTTGCTAGAATTAGGGGTGTATGTGTGTGTGTCTTCTTTAATATGGAATAGCTGATTCTGTGTATGGTGTTTGGGCTAAACAAGCAATTTGCTAAAATGACACTGATTAGTGCTTAATGGTATACTAGTATAAGTGTTTTGGTAACTGAAATTTTCAAAAGCAGCATTCTTCTGTTTGAGCCTTTCTTTAAATTCATTTTTTAAAACTTTATTTGTTGTCTTTCCTTGTTTGTCATAAAAAAAAGTAGCCACATTCATTTTTGCATATACTCTTATTGGATTTCTCATTCCATTTTCTTACTTATCTAATATTTGGAACATATTAGTACAACAATGATGTGCACTTAAGGCTATTTTGGGTATGGAAAGATTGAACTCAGGTTTTAAACATGCTGGACTATGTGCTTATATATGAGTTTTCTTGGTGATTTAAGGTTTATAGGAATGCTTAAAGACCATATGTGTTCTATTGTAGACTGTTGAGGATTTGGTATCCATAATTGTGCCTATAAGGGACTGTTATGGCCAACTTGTGTGACTGGTGTTGTTAGACAGTGAGGAGTATGTACATTGCCTATAGATAACATGTAAAAATGGTTCCCTAAGTTAGTTAAGGTCTACATGGTGTGTTGTGCAAATTCTTGCTTAAAAATCAATGAAAATAAGCTTTATAGAACAATGAACACTAAAATAGTGAACCACCATACCTGGACCCCATACACAAGTTTCAATAGTCATAATAGGACATAAGAAAGCTACACAAACTAAAGGAACCAAGCTTAAGCCATTTTGAGCATGAGACTTGTTAAAAATCACATTTTCAAGCCAAAAATTAACTGTTTTGGATAATTCATAGTATCTGACCCTAAAGGACTATTATGAGCAGATACAAAGTTACTTATACATGCTAGTAATGATTCCCAAACATGGTCATTACTAAAGCCAACAAGAAAATTAAGTTAAGCTCTCTTTTCAAGCCTAAAGTGAGCTTTTATAAGTCAAAATGAGTTAGATGATTAAATAAAGTGTGGTGATGCTAAACGTAATCTTAAGTAACTTAAATATACATGCCTAGACTATCCTAGTGGCCAGAACTAGAAAAATTTGGAAAAAGTACAAAATCAGTTTTGTAAAAAAAAGTAAGAAAATGGCTAAGTTTGAGCTCTATTTTGGGGAGCTTAATGGGCATAAACAAGAAACCTAATCCTTGAATAAAATACCTTGTAGTATGGTCTAGAAGTAGGGACAAGTGGTTAAGCCCTTGGCTTAACCAAGGAGTTTAAACAAATCACCAAACTAGCATGGAAAATCATTTAAACTGCAGTTTTGCAAATTTGTCTAAGTATGAAAATTTGAGATTTTTGTATTCTACTTAGAACTCAATTTGGACACCTTAGACAAGTGATTTAGGGTTATGCTAGGCTATTCCAAGTGTTGGAATGCTAACATATACAAGAACTTGAGAAGTTAGTGTGTAAAAGCTTGAAAAAGCTTGGTTTCAGGGGTCAAAACTCAATCTATGCTTAGCAAACCTAAAGGAATGCTAAAAATAGTTCTAAATAGATATAATTCAACTGTTGGAATGAAGCAAAGTGGTTAGAAGTTAAATTGGCAAGACGTGACCAAAATTAGTAAACTCAAAATGTGAATAATGGCCTAGTTTAGACGAAAGATGAGAAGATTTTCTCTGTAAGGATATGATTATGAATATACGAAAGATGAAAATGAGAAGATTTTCTCTGTAAGGATTCCACTGTAGCACCTGCTAATGATGTAGTAGAAGAAATACTACCATCAATGTTAAACATCATTTTTCTTAGATCTCTTACAAGTTAAGAAAGTAAGTGATCAAGAGTGCAAGAGTAAGGATCACACATATTCGTATTCACAATTGTGTTACTTCCTTGGTGTTTAATATATGTGATGGCATGTATCCTTTTTCAATTCCTGAATAATCATATATGATGCACACTCATATTATATATGTACATATACAACTATATGTATTTATAAGCATCATAAGTAGTATTGAGCTGAATTGTAAATCTCTAACAAGGGAATAAAATAATTCATGTCAACATAGGTACCGTGGTATCATGGACCTCTATTCAGACCGTAGTTGGATGAGACGACGAAAGTCAAGTGTCCAGATAGGTGCTACAACAGAATTTAGAGCTGGTTGTCAAGTATTTCTAGATTATGCATATAGTCACCCGAAACGTGTTAATGGTCAGAACAAGATAAGATGTCCTTATTTAAAGTGTAAGAATGTAAATTATATGGACAGAGACATAGTAAACTATCATTTACTTGTTTTTAGGTTCATGAACAATTACGAAGAATGTTGGTGGGCACATGGGCAGAGAAGAGATAGTGGCAACGTACAAGTACACAATCCAGGCAACAGTACCAATCATATGAATGACATGGTTCATGATATTGCAGGGACGGATTTTGATTGGGAACAAGCTAGAGAGCAACCTATGAATTCTGATGCCAAAGCATTCTTTAAGTTGTTAGACAAGGGTAGCGAACCGTTTTGGCATGGTTGCACGAAGCACACTACATTGTCTGCAGTGGTGACATTACTTAACATCAAGGCTGATCATAACATGAGCCATGAGTGTTTTGAGTCACTCTTTAGGGCCATTAAAAGTGTGTTGCCTGTCGGTGAAAAATTGCCTGATAACTACTACTATTATAAAAAAATGGTGAAGAAGTTGGGTCTTGGATATCAAAAGATCGATGCATGTCTGAACGATTGCATGTTATTTTATAAGGAAAATGAACATATGACAAAGTGCACGTGTTGCAGTCATGATCAATTTAGGCCTAATAAAGAGGGTGCGACTACAAAAAAGACGAATATACCTTTTAAGATTTTAAGGTATTTTCCAATTACACCAAGGCTCAAAAGATTGTACATGTCCTCAAGAACAGCTAAACATATGACTTGGCATGCGAAATATCCAACCAAAGATGGATAACTGAACCATCCCACAGATGGGCAGGCTTGGAAAGATTTCAACTTAGCACATCCGGGGTTTGTATTGGAACCTAAAAATGTGAGGCTTGGATTGTCCACTGATGGTTTCAACCCGTTCGGCCACTCAGCTATTCCGTACTCCTGCTGGCCTGTGATTGTTACTCCGTATAACTTGCCTCCTTGGATGTGTATGAAACAGCCATACTTGTTTCTTTCACTCGTGATTCCTGGTCCCAAGAGTCCTGGAAAAAACCTAGATGTTTACTTGAGACCTCTTATAGACGAGTTGAAGGTATTGTGGGAGGATGGCATACAGACTTGGGATGTTTCCACGAAAACAAATTTTAACCTTAGGGCAGCAGTTATGTGGACCATAAGTGACTTTCCTGCTTATGGTATATTATCTGGATGGAGTACACATGGGAAGTTGTCTTGTCCATATTTTATGGTTCATACAAAGTCTTTCAATCTATCAAATGGACGAAAGCCATGCTGGTTTGATTGGCATCGTCATTTCTTGTCGGTAGATCACCCGTTTCGAAGAAATAGAGAACACTTTAGGAAAAGAAAAGTAGATCATGATATGCCAGCACCGCGACTGTTGGGGACGGAGATGCATGACCGTGTGATGAAATTGTTTGTCATCCTATTCGGTAAGATTGTTGCCTCTGACATCATCGATGGGTTTTGTGTGTCTCATAATTGGGTTCGGAGAAGCATCTTTTGGGAACTGCCTTATTGGTCTAAAAATTTGATTCTTCATAATCTTGTCGTGATTCATATTGAGAAGAATATGTTCGATAATGTGTTTAACACCGTGATGGGTGTTGCGGGCAAGACGAAAGATAATGTTAAGCCACGGTTGGACATGAAAGATATTTGTAAGCGTCCTAGATTAGAACTTTATGAAACTACTAATGGTAAGATGGTCAAACCGTATGTAAGGTACACAATGTCCAGAAAGTAGGTTGAAGATGTGTGCACGTGGATAAAGTCTCTGAAACTACCAAATGAATATGCATCAAACATTGTAAGGTGTGTTACAGGTGGGAAATTGCAAGGGATGAAGAGTTATGACTGTCATGTGTTCATGGAGAGACTCATGCCTATAGCATTTTGGGACTTGCTTGATAAACCAATATGGGATGCTTTGACTGATCTTAGTCATTTCTTCAAAGACATATGTTCAAAAACGTTAAATGAAAAGGGCATGTCTATACTTGAGAAGAACATCATTGAGATCACGTGTAAGCTTGAAAAAATATTCCCTCTTGGTTTTTTCGACTCTATGGAGAATTTGCAAATCTATCTACCCTATGAAGCTCGTATTGGTGGACCAGTTAAATATAGATGGATGTACCCTTTTGAGAGGGTCATGGGAAACCTTAAGTGGAAGGTGAAGAATAGAGCTTATGTCGATGGGTCGATATTTGAGGCATACAGTTTTGATGAGATATCTACGTTTGTCTCAGACTATTTTCCCGACGAAGTCTTGACAAAGGCCAATCGAGTCCCGAGACATGATGATGGAGGCAATGTTGAACTAAATGGTCGGCTTTCTGTATTTGGTTTACTGGGTCGCGCTTATGGAAAAGGAAAGCGCATATTCCTTTCTGAGCAAGAATTACATGCTGTACATACTTACATTCTTCTCAAATTGCGAAGAGATTGATGAATTTGTGAGGTATACATGTAAAATTCATATGTATTAGACCTATATCTTAACCTACAATCTCATATTAATATATGTTAATGTTTATAAAATTGTATAGAACATACGATGACGAGTTAAAAGCAAATCAGCCCGGCATCACTGATAAATATATTCAAGTTAGTCGTGATCAAAAATTTGCTATTTGGCTAAAGGACAAAGTAAGTTAAGTTAATTAAGTATGACATATATCGTATTAATTTATGAAAGTATTTAATTCAATTGAATTTTTGTAGGCTCTTAATGAGGGAACGATTCCTCCAAATATACAAGTCTTAGCTATGGGTCCAGACAGGGACCAAGTCATTCGCAATGGTTACAAAATAAATGGATGTGAATTTCATACAAAAACATATGCTCGCGGTAAAAGAACAACTAATACTGGAGTGTGTGTTCAAGGAGATTGTTATAATGAGCTTGGTCGTGCCTTTTATGGAGAGTTAGAGGAAATCGTAGAGTTATCGTACAAGGGCACGTACGGGGGTCATATTAACTTGTTCAAGTGTCATTGGTTTGATTCAGAAAAAGGGATACGTGTTGACAGACATGGAATCATTGATATTGACCTCCATAGGTCGGCTTACTCCAACGAACCATTTGTGTTACCAACTCAAACAGTACAAGTATACTACACTCCTAGTCCTGTTAGGAAAAGGGATAGACCGCCTACAGATTGGCAAGTTGTAATTCATACTCCCGCGCGCAGTTGTGTCCAAGTAATAGACGGGGATTTCTACCAAGAGGAGATGATTCATAGACCTCCTATAATAAATATAGAGGACAACAATGATGTAATCCAGTTAGAGGGTGGAGATGAACCTAATGAATTGGATCCCGAGACAGTTATTGTGTCAGATGACAGTGATACTGAGGAAGAGTTATTGACTGACACTGACACAGAATCTGAAGAAGAAGATGGTTATGAATCTTCGATACTTATACAAAATGATTCTGACTCAGACAACGATTTTCATTAAAATGTATGTTTAGTTTTAATTGTATTACAATGAATTACATATAGGAATGTTCTCTATAGTACCTTTCATTTATAGTTGTCACAGTTAATTATTTTTTATACGATTTTCATGTGCCTTTCTTTATAGTACCTTTCATTTCTCTATAGTACCTTTCTCTATACGATTTTCATGTACCTTTCATTTAGAGTTGTCATAGTTAATTAATTTCCAGTCATGTGCATGTACATTTCATTAATTGTCATTATTGTCCTTTTCTATAAAATGTATGTTTAGTTTTAATTATATTGCGTACAATTACATATCCTGATGTTGTCTATATCATTGACATGCTTATGTACCTTTCATTTATAACTCAAACTAATATCCTAAATTTTTTTATTTATAGATGTCTTCTAAACCTGTAACACGAAAGCGCGGGTTGGTTCGCGGCCGTAATCATGTGTCGAAGACCCCGGCTAATCCGGATGATCGTATTTTTATACAGATCGGTCCTCCTCCAGAAAGCACGTAAGTTAAACATCGTGTATATATAAGTGTTTAATATTTCCATTGTTATAAATATAGTAGTGATTTAAATGTAAGGGTTTTAATGTAAATTATTGTATATTGTAGTGATTTTCAAGATAGTAAAATTATGAAGTGCATTTCACAACTATGCTTACAGAACTGGCCTACGCCAGTGACTACATGGGCGAGCACACCTCTCGCCCATAAAGATGCAGTTTGGGTTGAATTTCAGGTATATTTTTTTATCACTCTAATAGATAATACATAATTAATCTAATAATGTTGTTTAGTAATATAACAGTTTTTAATATTATTATTGTTGTTTTATTTGCAGAAACGGTATAGATGGGATGACACACAAGCATCAGTTATTCAAACACTATTCTGGTAGAAGTACACCATCCAAACTAAAGATAATCTGAACAAGGAACGACAAAAAGACCTACACAATGCTGAGATTGACCATCCAAGACAGGGTGAACAATATATGCATGAGCATAGCCCCTGGTGGTGCACACATCCCATATGGGTGCAGATGTGTGACCAGTATCGGGGCGGCAGTATATCATAGCTGCAGCACATTGCTGCCAAGGTACGTATGTTATGTTTACAGTCATCTTTTATAGCTAAAATATCATATGTTTACATAATAATATGAGAAAATGAACTATAGGAGTCTCAATCTCAAGGTCAACCTATCAATTGGTTGGATGTGTATATGGCCACCCGCGATGGTCTGCCTGAGGCTGTTCAGATAGCGATAATAAGTTCACTTTATCCTAATATGTTATTTATAAATTGTGACAATCTTTTTTAGTATTTATTTATTTATTTTTAACTATTTAATTGTTCATCTTCTGACAGTACACTTATAAGGGCTTAATGAACGAGCGCTATCCTGAAGGCACCCCGTGTCCATCGATTGATCAAGAATTATGGGAGAGGGCGTCCATCGTGAAGAAAAATTATGGCGAAGGCCAAGGACAAAGACGACACCCGACCATCAGTGGCACAGGCAACTCTGCCACCCAGTCTACACAGTCATCAGGTTATCTAACCTATCATACTCTAGCTGACTGTGTGAGAGCGATCTATTAAGATCGTGATCTTCTTCGTATACTGGGCCGGTATCTGCAGTCTCTGAGTCCTGATGAATTGGAGGAGGCAGTGGCGGCAGCGACAGTAGTAGCAGCGACAGTAGTAGCAGTTGCAGCAGCAGCACATCAGCAGAATGACGAGCAGGTACATATATATCGTTTATTGTTTAGCTACATTGTCTTATATGTTTATAGTCTCTGAGTCACTGTCTTACTTATATGTTTCACTACATTGTCTATTGTTTAGTTTTCCCTAAGTCGTAGCAGTATTAACACATGTAACATATTTGTTTTATTACTTTGTTAATTACAGGATCCTAATTTGGATGATCCATGAAGAGTGCCTAGACTTGTTTATTTAGATTTTTAAAGCCTTTTACTCTTTTAGATTCATTCTTTGGAAAATTATATTGGTTTATATAGATGTTTACGATATCGATTGTATTGTGTTGGATGAATGTTTACAATTGTATTGTATTGGATGAATGTTTATTCATGGATGATCAATGTTTATTATATAGTAGTTATATCATAGATGGATGTTAATATGAATGCTTGTATATACTGCTATGTTGGGATTGAAAGCAAGTATAAAGCAAGTTATTTTTGGGAAATCAATAAAACAGGCAAAAAATTTATAAAAAAAAAAACCATCAGCGACCGCGTCACCTTCTTGGAATCTAGCGACCGTGGCGGTCGTTATTACCGGTCGCTGCCACATGTGCTACGTCACGCCGGACAAATGACTCAGCATAAGTCAAAATAGAGATGGGATCGGTCGCTGATTGATGTCGCTAATAATTCGGTTGCTATTGTTGGTCGTTAATGTCCTTTCAGCGACCAGATTATCTGCGACTAGTATCAGCGACCGCATGCGGTCGCTGATACCCATCTGCGACCATATGCGGTCACTAACAGGCGGTCGCTGATAAGCCTTTTTGTTGTAGTGGACTACGTTGATTGAGTAATGAATGCTGATTGAGTAAGGAACTCAATCTTTATACTTGTTATGTGAACTGCAGCATGTTTGTTATGTTAGTTTAATGTTTATGAGATGTATGATAAACATGTTATTATGTGCTACGTGATGTATGAAAATTGTTAGATTTGCTGGGCTGTCGAGCTCAACCTTGCAAATAACCATTTTTGCAGGTTAAGGATTGAAGGTAACACTATGTGCTACTTGAATGACGTGGATCAGGAATAATACACGAAGATTAATATTTTAGCTAAAGTTGTTATTCCTTTAAACCATGATTAATATTCATGAGATTTACTAAATGTTTTATGATGTATAGTTTTATGTTGAGTTGTAAAGTTAAAGTTTGAGTTATCTGATATGCAAAGGTTATCGAATTGAAATGTAAAATTTTATATAATAACTGTGATGAAGTGAATCATGGATTATATATGATTCAAAGACATGTAGATGATAAAGGTTTTGATTCAGGAAATTAAAGTAAGAAGATAGAAAAATTTAAATTATTCTGCATATTATTAAGTTTAACATCGAATAATGATGTAAAATCAAAAGTTAGACATATTATTAACGACCAAAATCAGTAATTGAATTGTATGAAATTTGGGGCCGTTACAACATTATATCAAATCCACACCATAATATTCAAATATATATTTCGAGAAAAATTAATCTTTATTCATAAAAGTTGGGGTCTTACAACCTCCCCTTCTTATAAAATTTTATCCTCGAAATTAGGGTACGTACCTGGTATGTCGAAGAGGTGAGGATACCTTGACTTTATTTTTTATTCTAACTCCCAGGTTATTTCCTCAACATCATGATTTCTCCAAAAAACTTTGACTTGAAGTATAACCTTGGAGCGTAGAATATGATTCTTCTTATCCAAGATTTTAACAGGTACATCTTCATATGTTAAATCTTCCGCTATCTCATCCGGTTCTAATTCAATAATGTGGTTCGGGTCTTTCACATATTTACGTAACATAGATATATGAAAAATGTTATGAACACGAGACATACTTGGCGGTAAGGCGAGTCTATAGACCACAGTTCCTACTCGATCGAGGATTTCAAATAGACCAATAAAATTGAGGGTTTAGATTTTCTCTCATCGTCGATTCTTTCTTCTAGAATAACACCTTCTTGCACCTTCTTCTTCACATTCATCAGCTCCGAGTCTGTAGCTTGAGCGGCTTTAACTTTATCTATTAAAGTTAATTCTACTCTTATATTCGTTATCTTTACGTGGGTTCTTGGAGTTTTTAACTCTATCTCCATCTTTTGTAAGTCATACAAAATGGGTCTTTGTGTTAACAATGTCGCACTCGTAACTACATACGATTTTTTACTCAACTCGTCAGCTACCACGTTCGCTTTTCTATGATGATATTGAATGGTATGGTCTTAATCTTCAACAGCTCGAGCCAACGTCTTCTGCGTGAGTTACGTTAGTTATGGGTGAAGAAATATTTGAGGGTTTTATAAATGGGTTTTGTACTGGGGTTAATACAAAATTTGATTTCACTCTCACCGGCGTCCCCTACGAAAAATATGGCTTCGGTGCATTCTAAGACTTGGAAGTCACCAGCAAAAGGCTCGCGGGGCTCTTTACTTAAGACTTCATATGACAGTGATTAAATTTAGTGGTTGGTTGCTTGAATTCGCATAACAGGTTGGTAGGAATATGAAAACTAACAACCTTACGAAAATAATCAATTTTAGCATGGTGAGTAGGTTAACCAGTCGATTCCTAAAATCACATCAAAGGCAAGTATGTTCAAAGAGATAAGATCGACAGGTAACGTGAGGGTGCCGATTTGAATCAAACAAGATTTATAAACAGTGGATGTAACGCAGGTTTCTTCTAATAGAGTTTCAACAGATAAGTCAAAGTCTAATTTCTCTGGAGTTAAATTTAAACGTTGAGCGCAAGTATGAAAATAAAAGAATGGGTAGAACCGGTATCGATAAGGTATAGACTTCGCAAGAGTTTATGATTATCTTATCCGTGATAACTTCATTCGGGTTCCTCGACAGACGCTCCTCACTTAAACTACCGGCTTTAACTGGTCTAGGACATTCTTTGGTGCACCATCCCAATTGCACTTGACTTCACTACATGACAAATCGAGCTAGGTGACCTTCTCTTCCGCAATTGAATCACGCTTTGGGTTTCTACGTACAGTTTGGATGGATGTGTCCCTCCTGTATGCATTTCAAACATACGACCGGTGGTCATTCTCCTTCCTTCGAAATGGGTATCGATGTTGTTGTCGATGTCTTTCCGTCATTATTGAATCTTTTCTTCTTAAAGTTGTTCTCACTTAGTTCACCTTTCCTATTATATTGGCCATGATTACCACTGAAGTGGTTACCATTTCTAGCATGATAATATCCACCACGATGGTTATCGTTGTTCCAATGGTTATTGCCACTGGTACGATTATTATCATGTTGTTGGTCGTTGCATTTTGATTAGGTTGGCTCATTATCACGCTCCAATAACTGAGCCCTATTCTAAACATCTGAATATAAATAAAGTTTTTAAGAAATGAGGTATTGACATATTTCAGGTTTCAAACCTCGTAGAAACATTCGCGTCATTCGTCCTTATTATCAACCAAATGAGATGCAAACCGTGACAACTCGACAAACTTAGCCTCATACTACGACACGGTCATATTGTTTTGCTCCAACTTGATGAATTCTACCTCCTTCCTTTTGGGAAAGTACTTGTAATTGAACAATTCTTGGAACTTCTCCCAAGACATTTTCAGTGCGGCAAGTTGAGTACGCTTTACAGATTTCAACAATGATCTGCCTCTTCACGCAACATAAAGGTGGCGAAGGGAACCTTTTGCTCCTCTGAGCATTCCAAGACATCAAATATCTTGGTGATCTATTTTATCCACGTCTCTGCCTTAAGTGGTTCCGAATTTTCTAGAAACTCCGGTGGTCTCAGCTCCTTGAACTGCTTAGCGGTGACCAGGCGTGAGTTGCCAGTGTTCCATAATATTTAATAAACATGAACTTATTCATCATTATATATTATAATTCACAATATTTAACAACCAGGTCGTTCCCAGGAAAGAGTGGGGCTTTCCAATAAGAATTTCTCCCTATTGGCGCGCAATTAGGTGACCAAACCTCTCCTTGACAGAACTTCTAGACATTGTCACTATTACAAATAATAATATGAATAATTTTATCTTCTTAATTATTGATTTAATAATATATCATATTATGCAGATGATACTGTGACAATAACTGAATCAATAATATGAGAGATATGATGCAACAATTACTGTATCAATAATTGAGTATAACTGAGTGACTTCTCACGTAAGCATCAATAATCAATACCGTGTGCTACTATGCAACCACGCGTATTACTGTACTTTTACTACGGGTAGTTCAATAGTTTAACGGTAAAAACTTTCATCGTTATTTTTATAAAAAGATAATTATGTCATTTTCTAACTACGACAAGACTTCCATTGTGGTGGGTCCACCAATGATTGTGCCGTCGTATGAATATTCCCTATTAAAACGAATATTCTCCGACCAATCAAATATTATAACCACTTGCTTACTTTGCAAAATTTAAATATTACCCACAACTATAACATTATATTATATCCACACCATAATATTCAAAAATATATTTCGAGAGAAATTAATCTTTATTCATAAAAGTTGGGGTCTTACGTAGGTGACCTTCTTTTCCACAATTGTAATAGCTTTGGACTGCATCGTACAACTTGGACTGATATATCCTTCCCCTCCACATTTGAAGCATACAATTGGTGGTCGTTCTCCTTCCTTGAAAACGAGTGTTGGTGCTGTTATCTTTCCATCATTATTGAAGTTTCTCTTCTTGAAATTTCCACTTCTATTATCTTGGCCATGATTACCACCGAAGTGGTTACCATTTCTGGTATGATAATTTCCTCCATGATGGTTATCATTGTTCCGATGGTCGTTGCCACCAGTATGATTATTATCGTGTGTTGGTCGTTGCCTTTTGGTTATGCTGACTCATTATCGCGCTCCAATAACTGAGCCCTATTCATAACATCTGAATATAAACAAAGTTTGTGAGAAATGAGGTATTGACGTATATCGGGTTTCAAACCTCTTAGAAACATTCGCGTCATTCGCTCCTTATTATCGATCAAATGGGATGCAAACGGGATAACTCCGCAAATTTAGCGTCGTATTGCGACACGGTCATATTGTTTTGCTCCAACTTGATAATTCCACCTCCTTCATGTGACCAATACTTTCGAGAAAGTACTTATCGTTGAACAACTCTTGGAACTTCTCCCTAGACATCTTGAGTGCGTCAGGCTGGGTACGTTTACTGATTCCCACCAGTAATCTGCCTCCTTGAACTGCTTAGTGATGACTGATCGTGGGTTGCCATTATTTCCACCTATATTTTGAATAGGAGTCTCTCTTACCTAATGTTGCATGAATTGCATAAAGCCTCTAACATCCCATCGTTCATCATTTGATCGTTGTTGTTTACCTGAGGATATTATCTTCCTGTTGCACATTATCCTGGGTATTGATCGTTGGTGACTCAATGGTCTCATGTGCTTCATTGCTGATCTCAACCATTTTCAGATGTCATTTTAAACACTGCCACAAAACAAGGGTTAATTGACATATCACATATTATCCCTATACTCTGACCAACCAATTAAATACCAAAAACTTAGGTAGGTCATACTAGCGAAGGAATTCCCCGTCTCTCCCCTCCTAGTTCTTGTCTCATATCTCAGCCAGGGATATCCCTAAGCTTTGATATCAACTGTGACGCCCCCAAAACAGGTATACATCACCCATCTTGAGTCGCCAGATACATGGTACATAAATCAAATAAATAATTTTACAATAGTCGTGTAAAATACGACAAAACATAGCTGAGAGTTTAAACAAGAATATTGTCATCTAGACAATATCCACACTCAATGGTGTCCTCGTTACAATTATATCACATTATCTGTAGAATAGTGAGGACTACTAAAGCCATTTATGCTGGACCATCACTCCATTCCCCGACTCGTCCCTAGATTATCATTTCCTGAAGAAACAATGAAAGAAAGGGTTAGCTCAACTAGCCTAGTAAGAAATATTATGACTAAGATAATGCAGAATAAATTATCCTTAGCCTTCAACAGTAACAACTGATAGAATACAATAAACAATAAGTTTTAGATCACAAACTGTAGCAGAAATAAGCAATCCATTTGAAGAGTCAGTAGAGCATAAA